>VYZV01021241.1:150513-202428 GCA_013401275.1 Pandion haliaetus | reverse complement strand
CACCCCCCCGCCATGACTACATGCCTGTTGTTTGGGGACTACGAGGGTAACAAACCATCCACACTGCACAAATCTCTAAATTATATTGTGCAGGTATCAGTGTCCATAGATCTCCTTTGTAATCGTGACCATCTCTTATGCATAAATACTTGTCTGTCTTGTTAACAGGCAGCTGAAAATAAGCTCCAGATGACGTGTTGTTTTTTCAGCCATGAGCATGTGTTTGGAGAGCTGTTCGTCTTACCACTTCCCTGTTCCCTCTGTTTTGCAGACACAAGCACACCACGCTGCCTCCTACCACCACACACCCTTCTAGCAAGCAAGAGCTGGTTGCTGGAGCTGACAGACCACTTCACAGGTCCATACTGTGCAGCTCTGTCTCCATAGCTTTTATCTCCTTGCTCCCCTCGACCTCCCATCTGCCTCCCTCGCAGGGAACCTGTGGGCAGCCATGATCCTGAACTCTCCACCCCCTCCCAGATCTTTCTTATCTCTGTCTACTGCTGCATCCACAGCTTTCCCATGCATTTCACAGGCACACCCAAGAAAGCCTAATTTGTGCAGTAACTTCTGATGTTGGCAATGGTCACTCGCAACTATCCACCACTTGAACACGCAGAACTCTGCACCTGTTCTTTCAGTATTTCAGGGGTGGTCTGATGTTCCTCTCCCCTTCCACCACTCCGTGGTTCCCTACCAGGTTATTGGCCATATTCTCATTAATTCATATCAATGAGCACCCTGTATGCTTTCCTCAGTATGGTTCTCTGGGTTAATTTCTTTCTTTTATGCTTTTCCAGCTGCCTCCAGTTGATTAACACTGACTTTTGTCTCTGTTGTTTTGTGTATCTGACCAGAGGTAGTGGAAAAGCCTTCTCCTCTGCAGTTCTCTGAAACAGCCTTTACCCCATCTCCTGCTTCATCAGCTTCATCTTCAAATCATGGCTAATCCCCATGGCAAATGCTTCCTTTCCGTTAGTATTCAGGTACCTTCAAACTAACTTTCTCCATTGTGCTTGTACCTATTCCCTTGGTGCTACAGTTTGTGGGGGTAGATGGTTCTCTTCCCACCTCCTCCCGAGCTGAGAAACCATGCTGGCCTAGGCAGGGCACGTGGAGAGAGCCTGCCTGACCGCCTATGGCTGCCCTGTTGTTTCCTCTCCGTGGCTCTTGAGCCCTTTGACTTGGTCTCTCAGAGTGACTGTTACCTTTGTACCACTTCCAGCACTGATGTTCTTAATGGGAAGATGTTTTGTTGGCATGGCAAAAAATGCTAAGCTGATGCTACAGTTGTGTCTGAGTGCTCTGCAGTGCCTCACCCAGAGTGAAGAGGAATTGTGAGCCTGGTGATCCTAGTCTCAACTAATAGCCTTTCAGAGGAGGGACCAGTCAGAGAAAAATGCTGCAAAAATGGGGGGTCTCAGACATCGAGACCCCCTGTTCATGTGTTTGTTCACTGCCCACGTGACATTGTGTCCTTTTGTTGGTTGGGGGATGGGTGAAAGAGGGCAGGAAAGCCAAAAGGTTTGGAGTTTGCTTGTTACTGCACCACGTCTACCTGCTCCTTCGCGCGTATCCAGAGCCTATCGCTGGAGAGTCTTGGGGCACCTCCCAAACATTACTCACCACCACCTCCCTCAAAACAGGAGATCATTGGAGGAGATAGGGCAGTGTGAACCCTGCTGAGACTAGTGTTCTGTCTCCCGCACTATTGCTGTAAACTCTGGAGGTGAACTGCACTGTTGAGTTTCCACCCGTCAAGGTGTTCTGATGATAAAGCTTAGATTAAACCCTATTAAAAATACAATATAGTAATAGTAAAACCAATACTTACATTTTACAAAGAAGCCATCAAATTCTCTGTGCTGTGGAATGGTGTAATACGTGTGCAGTGTGGTTGAATCTAGTACTTCATTGCCTGAGTTTGTCATATGTGGGTTCAGTTTAAAACTAATGGAAAGGCCAAACATGATGAGGACACAGGTATCCCACACCTCCATCCCCTTCAATTGATGTAGAGCTGCATCGAAAAGGAAGTGTTCTCATAGTGTACTGAAGAGAACAGTTATAACCTGAATGCTGTTCTTGTACATTTTGCCAAGTATAGTGCTCAATAGGAAGTTCAACATCACAGGTGAAAGGATAAGAAAAGACAAGTATCTTGGAAAAAAAACCCAAATTCTCTGATAACACTGTAGAGAGCATATGATCTTAGCAGAAAGGAATTTTTAAAAGTCTGGAAAAAACCCTTATTTTTTGGGCTCTGCCAACAAAAAAAAATTGAGAAGGATCTTTAAATATGGCTAATAAACTTACATGCTTGGGGCAAAAATCAGTTTGTAGTTTGTTAATGTACTGGCAAAGTCAGCTGCACATACAGCTCAGTGCTCTGTTCAAACAGAGAGTAAGTCTGAAAGCTGCTGCCATATTCTGGCTTTGCTTAGGGTCCAGAATGCAAAGCATTACAGTGCATTGTAAGGTAAGCATGAGTAGTGAACTAACCCCCTCTTTGAACTGTATAAGTAAGATGAATGAAAAGGGATATGTACATATTAATCATGGCTCCTGTACCATTTGCTCTGATGGCTCCAACCACCATCCTTAGTGGGACATTGACTTTACTAGAGTTAGGGAAAACCTACAATGCCTAAGGCTCCAAAACTGCTCCCTGCGTGGGGACATCTCTAACAGCTGATAAAGCTATTTGGAAGCAGACATGAAAAAAAAAATTTTTTTTTTTTTCTTTCTGCTCCAATTTAATAACATCAAGGTTACCTGTTTATGCTCTCACCTCTAGGATAGAGTGAGGGGCATGGAAAGCAACATTTTTAAAACTCATCAACCCAAACCTATAGTGGACTCTGCATGCACCCAAACCTACACATATATGGAAGGCAGGTAGCCTGAGAAATCACCAGTGCTGGATAAATTGAGATCAGTCACTTGCACTCAAGTGTCTGCTCAGCTGATTGTTTCAGACACTCTTCTGGCTATTGCTCATGCTCACTCTCTCTTGCTCGCTCTCTGTTGTCCAATCAAAACCAAGCTGACAGCTCTTCATCTATCAGGGAGGCTACGGGGTGCCTTGCTGCTGAGATTTTTGGGCTTTATTGATTCTCCACAGTGAGGCATACAAGAATGGAAGTCTACAGCAGCCCTTTCCCTTAAGCTTAAAGAGGATCTGTCCCAAAACTGGAAAGGGCCAGTAAGAAGCAATACAGGAGGGGGGAAAAAAAAAAAAAAAGAACCAATTCTATTCACTGACCTAGAAGGTGAATATTTGTCTGTTTTGTTGTAGCCTTTTTCTTAATCTTAGTTCTCCCTCCTTCTTCTGATGGACTTTGTTGTTGTTCCAACATTGGTCTTCAAATGCTCCTTTTCCTTTCTTCCTGTTTTCTCCTGACCTCAGGTTTTAATTTTCTTTGACAAGCAACACCCTGCTACTCATTTTTTCACAGCCACTTGCACTCTGGGTTTCTACAATTTTCCTTTTCCCTCCACTGCTAGTACGGTCTGTCTACCAAGTCCCTTCTGCCCTTCCTACCTTCACCAGGTTTCCAGTGTCTCCAGAACAGCTCTAGCTCTCACAAAACAACAGCAATCATATACCAATTTATAGCCATTAACCAATTAAGTGTCACACGTCTCTACAAGGTAAGTAATTATCTATGAACATTGCTAAGCTACCGCTGTTTGGTGTAACAGATTGTTCAGCTGTTTCTGCTCAAAGGGTTTGAGACAATAGCAAGGCTGCAAAAGGTCAGGGTTGGGATGAACAGCTACGGCTGTGTGTGGGAACTATAGACATCTGCTAACGTACTGCTTAGCTCTGAACCCTCCTTTTACCCTTGGGTTTGTGAGCATTAAATGTGTTCTGTATTTCTAGTGTCAAATAGGCTGCATCTTTAAAAAAAAAGAAAAATCCATGGAAAAGTCCATGGCCCACTTAGAGCTCACCATTCTACACTTCATAAAATGGCACGGAGTAACTGGTCTGTCTTCTTTGTTCCCTGCCCATCCTGCCGTGTTTGAGTAAACCAGACTATGCTTAGTCAGGGAGAGGCCATTGCTTCTGCTGAAGGTAGCTTGTTAATAAACTAATGGTGTGACATTACATGGGGACTCCCAACCTGAAATGCTGCATGACTTTTTTCCCAAAGGTGGAAGATTTATGGTTTTTAAGTTAAATTAATTAAGAAGCAGAACCTTAATTAAGAAGCAGGTTGCTTCTGAAACAGCTAACCCACTTCAAAGGGCTGAAGCTGTATGCTTAATGGGGAACAAAGGAGAGAAAACAGGGTCAAAACAGACCGTATCTGTGCGTTGTTCTCAACCCATTCATCTTGCACATGGGGGGTGCTCTGCTGGCATTTTAAAAATGGCAGTGGAACATCTGCCACCCAAAAGGAGACTTGGGGTGTGTGGGAGGGGCATGCGGTTTATTCAAAAGCCACTGCTCCCCTTTTGAAGCAGAAGATGAGCCAGATGTATTTTTTTTTTTTCTGCCCAGTCTTGGCCATGTTCCCATTGATTTCGGTTAATCCCAGATATCCCTCTTATTCTCTTTTTCTTTTCTTTTCTTTCTTTTTTTTTTTTTCCTTAGCTAGGTGGTTTCACCTTATGAATGCGGCAAGCAAGTTGATCCTGTTTTATCCTCTCATCATACCAGGTACAGCTGCTAGCTGAGGGGTGAGTGGTTTAAGAAAAACAAGAAATCAGTCTCTTGAAATTGTTACGTTTTTAGGACCTCAGTCCCCACAGAGCTCAGTGTCCTGGAAGAAACACCTCAACCTCAGATAACTACTGTGTTCCTAAGTCAGTTCTAGTTACCAATTTAGTGATATATTTGATACCATTTATTATGTAAGATTTTGAATGGGTCATCCCTGCTTCTGGAATACAGGGGGATGGGTAGCTTTTCCCATTAAAAGTGTGGTTTAAATGAGGTTTCAAAAAAATCCACCACCATTTCTTAGGAAGACACACAAGCTAGAGGTAGTCACCTTTCTTGCTGAAAACAGAATGCATATGGGCTTGTTGAACACGGCTTCCAGATGTGCCAGCCTTGAGTGCCATCCCTACAGGTTTTTGTAAATCCTGCTGGATGTCCACTGCACCTTTAAGTAGGTACACAGATATTGCTGCAAATTTGGCCTTGTGCTACTTTGGAAAATGCTTTTGAAAGTTGCAGTCAACATTAAAAAGAAATTGATGTAAGAGATTAACATAAATGCACAAAACACTTTCATTTTCTTTATTTTCAATCGATACTGTATGAATACAAAGTTTCTAGAAAGCTACAAAAATTCTACCACTTTATCAAGAAGGCATCAAAATGTGTCACTTTGCAAAGACATGAAAACACCTGCAGTAACCGACACAAAAATAGCATTTTTAGAGTGATGAAATAATTGCACTTAACTGTCATGGATATTAAAGTTATCACACATATGTACCGCGAAAGCTAGAATACATTTTTTTTCTTTACAAAGCACTTTATAAAAAAATTCTCTGCACACAAAACCTATAATTTTCATATTACTATCATACTAAAGATAAATTCACTTTAAAGCCAACACTTAAAACATTTTAAACAAAAAAAGGTACCAGTACCTACACACAGACAATAACAAATACGAGAATACTGTACTGCCAAGAGGTTTGACTGAAACTCCTTTTGAAAGCTTCTGCAAATATGTTAAGAAAACATTGGAGAACATTCACTTTTTTCAAAGAGCCTTCCCTCACTGTCTAACCTAGAGGTACTTTATCATCAAAAGGCAAGTTCTACATCAAAAGTTACCAGCAGCAGTACAATATTAAAGTAACCACTGACCATATATGAATATGCTTAAGTCACAAACCCATTTTATACACATTACACAAATAAACATAAAGTGAGAATTCCATTAAGTCATTTACAAATGTGAACAAATGCACATGGCAAAAAAACCCCAAAACAAAACAAAAACCCAACCTGTTTTACATAAAATGTACTGAAGAATTAAAGGCTATTCAGGTTTTTCAATGTTATAAAATTCTTTTGTCTTTTTTTTTTTTTTTCAGGCACATATTGTATTTTTTGTCTGCAGTCATGAGCCTGAATCAGAGGCCCATAAAACAAAACAAAAACACATATTCTGTAAGGAGGTAACAGGGATCCATCTCCTTTTAGTCAACCGAGTGCATTAAGATCTAATTTACACACTAAAACTAATTAATTACATGATCTTAGCAAGAATGACCTGAAAAGTTAAAAGATAAAGATGTCCAAAGTGTTTCTTTGACTTATCCAGCCTCAATCTTTTTTAGGGGGCTAAACACCTCATTATGCAGGATAAGAGGGGGAAAAGAGATCATCCTGAGAAAAGTACAAAACCGGACTCTATTATACACATCTGCTGTGTGACCGGGTACATGTATCAGTATGGGTCAAGTAAAGGGTAGACAAAAAGTTTCAGTATGACTGATTGAGTGATGCAGGAAAACTATACGGGGAACTGCTTCAGAAAGCAAGTATGCCCTAGGACTTGCAGTGGAAAAATAAATAGATATGGATTAGTACATCAAATGTTGTATCTGCCTTGAACTGGCCAGTTACTTACATTCAACATTAATGTACACCCTTCATTATTTCAAATAGCCTATACCGTGGAGGTTTTAACGGAAGAAGCTACTGCCAAACTTAATGAGCTGTAGCTGTAGCTGCAGTAGAAAGGGAAAGTGAGAAACAGGCATTATATCTGCAATTCCTTCAAAATAGTGGTGCAGTACCTAAATAAAATCATTTTGGAATTCAAGTAAGTAAAACTACATTTGTTAGCAGTAATTTTTAACAGCCCCAAATGGTACCGTTATGCTTATTTTAATATTTTAATAAGACAGAAGTGTAGTTTGTCACAAATATTGGCTAGTACAGCTGAAACGTTTGGTAATAACTGAAAATATATGCTCTACTTGTGGGGCGAAAGTGTCTTTGCCCTACCTCAGTCTCATTGAGTTCAATAGGATTACTTGTCTTATAGAGGTAAGTGAGATTTAGACCTTGAAGGAATAACAAAAATAATATTTTAGAGACAGGGAACTTGAATTATCACAATATTTACCACACAGTGTCACAATATTTCTATATATAAAAAGTTAATCTTAGTTTTCATCAAATACTTTAAAAATCAAGTTTAAATTGTATACACAACTATATAATCCCTCTGACAGCTTTTGGTTTTGCTGATATTTGTTCTTTCTAACATCATTTTCTTAAAATCTTGCTCTTCTTCCCATCAATTTTCATTGTAGTGTACAGTATGGCCCCCGTTCACAGAAGGTATCAAATAAAGACACTTTATTAAGAGGAGCTCATTTTTTTTTCCAAGACATCATGTGGGAGAAAAACAAAACAACAACCCTGTGTTTTGAATAGTGCTGGCCAGAGTTTCTCTAACAGCACCTTCATCCACAATGCTCACACTCAATGTTTCAATGCTTAAAAACACACAATTGCATTTACCCTAGCTATTCTCTGTTCTCCATTTTCATCTTGTTTTATGCATCAGACTTTCAGCATGCACAACTTTGTAAACAAAATCTTCTGTCTAAACCAAAAATCTTCACAGATACCAAAGTATTATTAGGAGAACAGTAAAGTCACATTTGTCCACTGTCCGAAATTCTGCAGTATATGGATCTCTCATTATGCAGATGCACGACTGGATGAAGAGAATATAAATGTGAATCATTTTCATTTTTATGTCAGAGACAAATCAGTTGCTGGTTTGCAATGCTGTCAGAAATGGCAAACAGTAGATTATTCTTCAGCAGGTTGATCATTAGCAAAATTATTTTGCTATAAATGGTGCTCTTTTGTGAATGGAGGCCTGTAGATTCAACTTATTCCAATAAACCAAAGGCATTACGGTGATAACTAAATATTTTTGGTCTCTCTACAAATTGTCATTATTATGGCAGCACTTTTCTAAGCTGGAATTTCAAACCAAAGGCACTTTCATGCTAGAGTGCAGAAGAGTCACAATTAATTATTTGGTCATGAAATTTAAAAAGGCAGCATTTATTAATACAATTCACTTTTCACGGAGAACTAAGAATCTGTAACCTTTCCTTTTGGTATAGGCATTTAACTGCGTAGTAATGGGACTGACTTGTACAGAAGGTTGGTTTAGACCAAGCAGGCAAAGAGCGTTTCTGTGGGAAAAAATACAGATATTTTTAAAAATGGAACCAATTAATAAAACAACGTATAAAATTTATGTTAAGAGGCTAAAGGTACTTCTAATATAATGCTAAGGCACTGCATATTGTAATGCTTTGGCAGCTCTCAATTAAAAGGTTCCTACAAAAAAGTAACAGTAACAAGATAAGTACTTCCAGCTTACAAAAGAGCTCACAGTTTACAGGCAGCCTGTTAGACTACACACCCCACATTGAACAGTTGAAAGATTAAGGCTTTTAAGAATTAACATATACAGGGTATGGATCATTTACAGAAGCGTAAAGAAAAGATGATGGAAGTAGTTTCCCTAGTATTACATATGTGAACACCAATAAACATTGTGACTTTTTATACCCTATAGTTATGGCATATGTAGTGTGCCAGATTCTATTAAAAAACTGTACCTGGTTTTGCAAATTGACTTACATACTTTATATGCCTCAAAGAATTTGCTTGTTATTAAAAAAAAAAAAAAAAAATCACCAAAACCACAATTCAAACCCTAAATAAAAGACAACTTTAGAACAAAATAAAACAAAAAAGTAGTTTTTGACTTGTAACACCAAGTGCTTAGAATAAAGGGCTACCATTAGGCTGTTACAATGCAGTGCTTTTCCTGATGTGATTGTTAGTGTTAAAAATGAGTGTTAAAAGAGACCTTACCATGGACATGTTTCTCTGTTCAGTTCACGGAATATAAACCAAAAGATCATCAGCCCTAATATCCACAAGCAGGTAACAGCTAGACATCACAGGAATCATCCACCTACTAAAGTTAGATCAGAGGCAGGCTAAGGAATTTAAGCAGTTGGCCTTTCCCTCGGTAAGGTTTGTATCGTCCTCTAACCTGAGTCCTCACCAGTGTTAAGTATGAACATGGTCTGACGCAGATGTACAGCAGCCCGCTACCTCGTCTAGGCTAGATTCTAGTCTAGGTAAGTCAACAATGGGCAATTCTAACAGCGAGTACTATGCAGAAATATAATCTAAAAAAATAAGACTGGCTGCTTTGAAGACTACAGCACTGTGCCTGGGAGTAAATTCTAGAGTTAAATTGTGCCTGGGCGCATATTGGTAAAGGGCAGGGAGAAGGGGCCTGACACATGTTAACGTCTTTGATTCAGGCTTGCAGAAGACCTTCCCAAGAACACTCTTTGCTGATACCTCATGACTGATCTTTAAGGTGGCTTGTGCTTGGCTGGGCAGTCCTCAGCCTTTCAGACAAAGGTTTCACATGAGAACCCACTGCTGGCCCAGCACCTGCTGAAACAACTGCTGCTTGGGCGACTGAGGGGCAGTGCTGGGTGTGCAGCAGAAGAAAAGAAACTGAGCAACACTCTCTGGTGTGGCCAGGTGGAATGAGACTACTTCTCTCACATGTGTGTACCTCAGACAATCACTCACACCCACATCCAGGGTTCAAACCCTTATAGTATTAAAATATCTCCAGCTGTACTCCGCTTCCTGGAGTCTTCCCTGAATATATCAGAAGGATGAATACTACCACATCCAGATGCAAAAGGACATCAGACCCCATGTGGTACGTACGTGTTTGTTTCATATAGGGTCTTCACCAGTCGGACCTGGAGAGACAACTGGGAGAGGTGTAAGAGCACCATGATAAAGAGGAAAAGGAGAAAAAAAAAAATCTCCACTTTCCAATCTTCTTTGCCTGATATTGGTTGTGATTTTCTAGCATCTCAGAGATATTAAAGCTGTTGATCCTTTCAGAGGTGTACGTATTCTTCTTTCAAACACATTAGTGTTTCGCTTTCAGTTTATGAATTACTCGATGCTGTCGCAATGTCAGTTGTTTCCATTCATCTGTTAATTTCAGTTGTAAGTTTTTTCGCTCAACTTATTAGAAAACATAGTTGTCCATATAAAATATAACCGCACACACAAGACTACATATAATGCAAGTCTAAATCTTCAGTATTTACCTACTTATTGCAAAATGAGCCATCTTTTTCATTAAATAATCAAATTTTCATATTAGTACAATACAACTTTATACTCTTAAAATACACTAGATATGTTAGGGATAAGGGATGATGTTTTCTTTCTCTGCAATACCTGTTCGAAAGTTTAATGGATTAGAAGATTAGTTTTAGCGTTGAGAAAAAAATACAAAATTTGCCTAATTTTAGGACCTCTCTGTTTCTATCAGGCATTTCTTAAGGCTATATTTTTCATTTGGTTTCAAACAGAAAAATGTTTCATTTTAAAAAATAATTTAGTGAATTACATTCGTCCATATCTTCCACCCTAATTAGTTACAAAGATAATTCTATAAAGATTATTAACTTTGTGTACTCATTTACAGTTATAGCTAAAGATTCATTTCAATTTCACTTGCATTGTAAAACAAGTATTTCATGTTGGAAAAAAAAACAAAACAAAATAAAATTCTTATAAATGCTGTCAGTTTTTCCCCATGGCAAATGCTCTGTCATACATTTTTCTATCAGAATTAAAAATAGGCCTCCACAGACAGAGGCATTAGGTTCTTAAATACAGTCTTCCCAAAGAACTGTGGTTTACAAATTTGAAGAACACTTAGTTTTAGAAATAATTTTTACAACTGTACCAGAATTTCACAGCTACAATTATATATGAACACATTAAAAATGACTTCACTAAAACAGGATTTAGAAAAATGTGGGTGAAAGTTGGGCCAGAGGCACTGCCACTTAGTGTTGAGGTTTACAGTCTGTGTTTTGATAAAGAAGTGAAATGAAGTGTATATATAAATAACTGCTCAGTCCTTTACAAGCCTGTAGATATGATGCTGTGCTCCATGTTCGCTGTTCGACACTTCAAATACACAAGCCATGCAGAGCAGGGTTTCTTGTGTATCCCTGTTTGTTACAACCTGTTTGAGGGGAAGGAAGAGGTAGACAATACATTACAAACTTGGAAACACCCAGGCCAAAACAAGAGCTGACTGGCTTAATTCAGACAATCTTTAGATGTGACTGTTTGAACTGTGTGTCCTCTCGCTCTCTCTTTAGCAATTTAAACTGACCTCCATGACTGTGCTCACACACTGCTCTGGGGCTGTAGCTCCTGGCGGGTGGCACTGAGATTCATCCCACCCTGGACCGGTGTACCCTTGTCACCTTGTGTTCACTTGCCAAAAGGCGGCTGAATGGGGGGGGCACACGGCTCTGTGCTCGCAGCCCTACCTCTTCCCTGTGCTGCCAGCCCTTGGCCCTGCCCGAATCCTACGGGAGCAGCAGCAAGTGCGTGACTCTAAATGCTTGGCTGAGGTGCCGCTGCAAAGCCACGGTGAAAGCAAGCTGGCTAATTGGATGAACCTGGCTTAAAGGCCACTCTGTGGACCATTCTTCATGCTCTAGCTCACCTGTTGGGTGTACTCATTACCGCGTGCTTTCCTGGCCCAAGAACTAATTAACACCACTGACATTTGCAGTATTATAACTGACATCTCAGTAAGAACACATTAGATGAATGGGATGGTTCAAAGTTACTGCCTCAGGCTCCTACAAACACCAGAGACTTGTACGAAAAAAAGAAGTAAGCTGAATTTTTGGAAAGTAACAAAGACATTTGTTCATATTCACAGCCGGCTTAGCCTTTTCATCCTTAGCGTCTGTAGTGCACAATTCCAAGAGTATTACTCTGAAGTCAGTGGGATGATTTGTTTAGTAAGCAACATGACTAAGGGATTCGGAAACTGGTTCTAAATATTACAAATTAAGCAAGCCACACAAAGCCTGAGAGTATTTTAGAAATGGAAAAATAAAAAGCGAGTCCATACCAATAGAATTGTAAAATTTTCCAACACGCTGTTCATCATGTATTTCTCTGGTAAATGCTTCAGCTTGTGTATGAAGTTGATCATATATTCACACATTGGAGAGCGATTTATTCTGTACACAAATCGGCCATTCTCAAACCTTGCATATTCAGTCTAAAAAAAAAAAAAGGGAGCATTTACAATAATTCAGAAACAGCAAAAAAGTGAACACTAAATCTTGTTTTTTTTCTTTCTTTGTATAGACAGAAAAAAAGAGAAAGTGGCTCTCAGACACACATGCACCTACTTGCTAACTCCCTGCCTGAGCTATACAGTGCCTTGCTAAAAATTCAAGGGCTCTTAATTATTAAAAGTTGTAATATCACTACTTGTTCTCTAACCTGTGAATTAAAAAAACTGAAGAGATGATGATTACACAAAAGTAAGTCCAAGTCAAGTAAAATTGAATTAAGCAGAAAACTTTGTGGTAAGATGATTTTACACTAGTTTCCAGGCAACTGTCTGCAAAGGGAACAGCAAAAAATAATCTTACATATTTATGCATAAATATACATATATAAACATAGCTATATTATTGCATGATTTACTAGGCAATTTATGAATTACAGAAAGATGCAAGACTACAGTCAGAAGAAAAAAACAGACTGATTTAGATTGCAGGGGCTCACAAGGGCTGAAGAAGGGTAAGGCTGGGACTCTGGGACTCCTGCTACCCAGTTGCTCAAATGAGCTGCTCAGCAGCTTATGGGTTTTTTTGGCTTTCTCTAAGCTTGGAATAACGGAAATGATGGAAAACTTTTTTTATGGTCACCACGCACAGAAAACATATTTAGTATAAGAAGGACACGAACAGTGACCAGGATATCTATAAATGCTCAACCTGCAGCTCTAGGCTAAAATTCTCGTACAAAACCTGTACTGCAGATAACAGATGTGCGTGTGGGCCTTAGTACACAGAAGACAAGTTAAATAGCTGTAGTACCATTGTACAATAAATCAGCTAGCTACCTGAGCATGCCACAGAGTTCTGTGTTTAGAAAAGAAAGGGTGAAAAATAAATAAAGGCCCTTGCATGTTAAGAAAATATGCAACTTTGTATTCAAAAGGTGCTGGTGACCAGGGAAAGCATGCCTTTCCGTGTGTGATATAAGATAACATAAGCATGGGTATAGCCAAAACATAGAGCACCATCCATGGCTTTAAAATGTTTTAAAAAAATCTAGATGATAGAGGGCAGCTTGTCACTGTAGTATGGTTCCAAACAGGCTACGTGGCTGGCCAAGTGTTTGGAAATGGGAGCAGAAGCATTTTGCTTCAGCTCTTTTCTGCCAGGTGATAGAGGAGGCGGCACTGATGTCCGCTGCAGGTTCCCCACCGAAGGGTGCCACAGGCAGGGTGGAGGAGGGTCTCCAAAGCAACAGGTAACTGTAGTGTCACCAGTCACACGGTGATTTAAAATTAACCCACACGCTGCTGGGAAGGAAAATACTCTTTCAGGAAGGGTTAGAGGAAGGAAGGAAAAGCCAGATAAGAGCAAAGTAAAGACGAGAGAAAAGCCTAAGACAATGAAAGGGAGCCAAAGGATCATCCCACATATACCATCACAACACCCACCTCTACTTTTTCTACTACTTGCTTTCCAAATGAGCAGACTTTGGTGGAACAGGTGATTGTCATGTTTTCTGAGCTCTCGTACTGGCTAGTGACTCCGTAAAATGCTCCTGTGTCATCTTGAATGTTGCAGTTTAAGTCAGCCTGTTGGGAAAAAGTAATAGATGTTGAAGATCTTATTTTTCATTTGACAACGTCAGCAGCATAAGCTGTAATTAGCTCATCATTCTTTTCAGAAATAAGGGAGAGCGGGGGGAGTTTGATGGTGACAACAGTGACAGTGGAAAAAGTCTGTCGTCAAGAAGTACCTGCCTAATTTTTGCAGTAAAAACCTTAGGGAAGCGGCAATTTCTTCAAACATTAAACAACAAAAGACAACCCAGTATTTCTCTGGGCTACAGGTGATGTTCTTGCCTGGCAGACAGCTGATGCAGTCCCTGGAGCAAAGGGAATGATCACCTGCAAGAAGCCTGGCTCCAGAGCTCATTCCTCAGGAGAGAACCTGCCCAGTGGCCTCGAATTCAACCAAGCCATCTCACTCCTGAGGGGCCATAGTTCACTTTCTCCTTCTCCTTTTTTAAAGCAATGAAAGCCTCACAGCAAAGGGAGACAGCTGCACAACACGGGAATTGATCTCTGATAAGAGTCTGTCAAGCCATATGGCCCTGATTCAGCAAAATACTTCACTGCACAGAGCTCTATGGCACAACTCACAGGCTTCACATGAGCTGTCTGCGCACTGAGCCGTGCCTACAGCACCAATAAAATATTACTGGAAGTATTTGATTTCTTTCAGTATTTCTGTGCAGCCTGAATAACTATCCAGCTGCCTTTGATATCTAGCAACAGAGATTGAGACTTGCAGGATCAAATAAGGACCAGTGCTACCTTTAATTATTTATATCCAAATCCAAGTCCTGTGCACAGCATGATTAATTTGGCTACAAAGCAAGAGCACAGGTCACATGCTGAATCTAGCCTCCCCAGGCCTGCAGCAGCACTGAAGCTGTTCTGCCACTGTGCTCTTTGTCATCATGAATCCATTTTCAAAAGCCCTCAACTTAAAAGAGCACTAATATGGATACAGGCAGAGTCTAGGGATATCCACAGCTGGATTTGTTGATTCAGGCATTAGTTCTGCTGACATCTTTGGTGCCCAGAGTGGGCAGGGTTTTCTTTTTATGTGGAAATAGCTGATCAGCTACTGCAGTGTAACATCTAAGAATCGCCTGAATTTTTAACTTACTGTGAGATGAGCATTTTAGCAGGGAAAGGCACTTTTGCAGCTGTTTCACTTGCAAGTCTAGCTCTGCTTGTTTTTATTGCTAACACAGAACTGTAATGCAAAAATTTTGACCTATACTTTTGTGTCTACCTTGAGACTTTCTAAAAACTCAGTTTACAGGTATGTTTATTTACTAGTTAGTGTGGACCCTTTATAATCCTGCCTTCACTATAGTTCAGGTCATTTGTAACTGCTATTTAATTTTTAACTAGGCAACAACTCATTAATTCTACTTAGTGTCTACAGTCCTTATTTGTGATACAACACTCTGAGGCAATATGCTGATAATAGCACATACCGAGCTAGCGTGTGGTATGGAGAAGACCTAGGTCTGGGATTATTTCAGGCTGGCTTTGGTAAATTAATCAGTGGAGAAGTCGCCTGAGGTTTACACACAATAATACAAAAACAGCCCTATAGTCATGTATTTTGCATAACAGAAAGAAATCCTGTCACTATTACACCTTGTTTCTTGCACATGCTTTGCATGAGGTCAGCAGTTAATGTTTAATGTACATCTAAAGCAGTGTGTTCACAGTGAGCTTTAAGAAACTGTTCCGAGCTAATAGTAAATAAGCAATTTGCCATCACAGCTGCCTTGCAATCGAACCATGAACAAACTAGTCTAAACACGACAAAGTGTAGCAGCCATCAGCCATGCCACAGCTGCTCCATCAGAATTTCTGAAGAATAGGGATTTCTGAGAACACAACTGCATTGTTGCTAATAATGTTATTAATGTTAATAATAATGTTGATGATGGATAATAACAACAACAACAACAACAACAACCTCTTAAAAAGTGGTTATTCCTGCTGCTACCACAATTACAATTTTACTATCAAAACATTTTCTTTTTTTTTCCCTTTCAGATATGGGCAAAATGTTTAAGAAATCATAACTAAAATGCTCCTCACAATTTCATGTTGTTAAAAGGGTCAGCTACATAGACCTTACATTTCAAGCTGCAATAACAAATGTTTATCGTTAAAAGAAAGAATAACTGTTTATCTGCTGCCTTCTGATTCTGAAGCCCACTGAAAAAAAAAAATACCTAATTGTTGTATTTACATGCTGACATTTAACCTGGAAAAGTAACACATGTGGCCATCTGGCACCCTGTTGATCACTCCCACAGCTCTTCCAACTCTTGCTGAAATCACCAGGAGTCCTGTGTACACAAAAACTACAGGCTTGGGCCCCGATCCTGGAATGAGGAATGCTTGAAATTATCACTCAAATGTCATGATTTACTCTTATGCAATCACAACATTGCTGCAAAAGTCCCATGATGATAATATAGACATGAAGTATCTTTATTTGCTCTTTGATTTTTTTTGAGTCTAGCACACAATAAAGGTGTTTTCAAGGAAGGACAGAATTTTCCTTTTAAACAACAGTTTTCATGTTCAACTAATTACAGACTGCTGAGAACTGAAGCTTTAAGACTCTTCCAAAAAGTGTAACACCAACATAAAAAACTCTCAAGAGCTGGCAATGGCAGATACGCTTAAGCAAAGGCTTCACCAAAGCCTCTTCTAATACTGAAAGAATTTTGTCTGTTCTGGCATACTAAAACAAATCCTTCCCCTCAATCTGATTTCAAACTTTTTCACTAGGAGCCGAGTACATGAACAGAAGGGAGGAGTGCGTATCATTGCGAAGAGGGGATTGTCACATCAAGGAAGTATTCTGAACCAGGTGTTGAAAGCTTTGTTCCATGCTGAATACCTTTAGAAAAGAAGGAAAAACTATCACTGCTGGTAAAATACAAATCTTTGGTTCAAAAATGATGGTGAAGGACTGACCTAGTAATTATATTGTTATGGCTTACATAGTAAGGGGTTTGTCTAAACACATACACCTGAAAGCAAAATTGTATTTCTTGAACTGATGAAAGTGGGTCACAGCTAAAATTCAGGTTTGGGTTTGTCTTTTTTTTACCCAAAAAGGATATGAGGAAAAAAAAAAAAAAAAAGACTGTGCTAAAAATGGGCACTGATGTGGCTATGAGAGTTGTAGATGTAGCTTTGAGCAGGAATAAGGTGATGTGTTACCCTGGTATTCAGTTTTAGCAGGATCCTTACTACAGTATTGATTCCAGTTTTTGTGTCTACATTTTAGAAAGGATGTTGGAAAACTGGAAAGTGTTCAGAAAAGAGTTACAAGAATGATTTCAGGTCTGGAAAACATCCTTTGTAGTGAATGACTAATGAAACTCCATCTACTTACTTTTTCCAAGGGAAGTTTTTCCACGACTTTGTCATAGCCTACAAGTTGCTACATGGGGAAGAGTCTTCTGATAGATTAAATCTTGCAGAAAAGGACATTAAAAGACAGAAAGCTAAAGTTATGCAAAAGCTAAATGAGAAATAAGACAGAGGCTGGTAACCTTGATGGCAATGAAATGCTGGCATAATTTTCAAATGTGGTGGAATCACCATTACTTGGGGTCTTTTTTAACCAAGCTAATCTAACTAACATTGATGTTCTAGTTCAAGTAGGCTTATTGTCCAGAGGCAGACATTACTTAGTGAGGTTCACTGCCTATATTACAGAAGAGGCAAGCTTAGCTAAATATAATAATAGCAAAATTGAAATACAGGAGTTTATCTTATTAACCTCAATTAACCCTCTTCTTATAATTTCCTTTTTCAATGATCCCTGTGAAAAACGTGACAACAGTCAAGCTTCTGGAGCACTGTGCTTGCCTCTCATGCTGCAACCAGCTTGGTGTCATTATTTCCTTGGTACTCTGTTGCTAGCTGGTCTCTTGCTTTTCAGACTCAGATTGCAAGTGTTTCTGGGCTGTAAACCAGCTTTCCCTTCTGTACAGCTTCTCATGCAACTATGCTCTGACCCACGGCTCCAGGAATTAGGGCTGATGAGCACTACTGTAGCATATACAGATAAATAACCTTTTGAAAGGTGATTTCAAATATATTGGCTTGATTTCAAATTTTATGGTATTTCAAATATTATGGTATGACCACATATGATGAACAGGAGTCCATTTATCCTTTGAGTTTTAAAATACAAGATCAATACAATTTAGGAAAAAAAAAAACCCCAACGACTTAAAACACAAATGGAATTTTTTTTTTTTACTTTCCAGAGTAAAACTCTAATTTTGATTTATTTCTAAGAGCTGAGATTTATATTAGCTGAATGCATTTGGAGGCAGGAGACGCACTCAGTTTGCTGGCACCCTATCTACAGTGGTTGTGTAAGAGCATGATTAATTCATTAATAAAGCATAGCTTGTCAATGGGTAGCTCTGAAAATATTACATATTAAGAGCACCAAGTGTTCGACATGCTGCATGGAGAAGCCTCTGCCAGTGTGCCCCAGCAAGCACCAAAACACAGCTGGCTGCAACTAAAATAAAGAATAAAAATAAATTTTTTAAAAAATCTTCATATTCACTTCAGAAGAGCACTCAGGGTCTGTGTTAAAGGTCGGGGGCAGAGGGTAGAGCGCTTGTGTAATAATAACAGCTTTGGCAAACAAAAAAGCAACTCCAGCAAAAATTGCTGAGAAGCGTCTAAATCCTTCCTGCTGAGTAGAAGGAAAACAGCACCTACTAGAAACAGTGGGATTTGGGGAAGGCCAGAACAATTTACACTGGCACTCAGTAGTTAACATTAAGCCCATAAGGTCACTTATTAACAACATATAGGTTTTAACAACTGCTGACTGCAGGGAGGTGTGTTACTCATATGACCGCATCATGCCTCCCCTCCTCCTCTGCAAAGAGTGATCAAAGAGCAGAGATTCCAAATTGTGAAGCAATTTTTTCCAACGGGAGCATCTGGGTCGTTGGCATGTTTCACCGTGCGTTACGCTGCAGCTCAGGAATTGCATCCAGGTCTGCCACATGGTTGGGCTTGTGATGGACAGGCCAAGCTGCTCTGGCTTCCCAGCTGCTCAGCCCCTTCCACTCATTATCCAGCCTTAAGCGCTAATGCCCTTGCATCAGTTTGTGAAGGGGTCCTCCACAAGCACCACGTGAGCCCCCCGCGCTGAGAGGGTTGTGATGGGGAAAAGAAAATGGATGTCT
The DNA here is from genome assembly GCA_013401275.1 of Pandion haliaetus. NCBI lineage: Eukaryota > Metazoa > Chordata > Aves > Accipitriformes > Pandionidae > Pandion > Pandion haliaetus. The sequence continues at coordinate 183,461 of VYZV01021241.1, read as the reverse complement.
GCTTTCTTCCATATCTAATTTGTTTTGCATACATTTGCATGCTGGCCATAGACCCATTCACATTACGGATCCCATTTGTGAGTTGCAGATCGTTTGCCAGTCAAAGCTGGCGAGTGTGCATGTGTGTCTGTGTGTGTGGAGGGAAATCCAAGATTGTAGATTATGCCATATAAATTACATGTAAAAATAGAAAGGGAAAAAAAAGGCAGTAGCCACAATTGTGTGTGCGTGTGTGTAAATGAAGGGCACAAAGAATCTCTGCACCTTTTAAGACGGCTGGAGGCGCATGGGGATAAATTCAGGCGGGGGTGGGAGGAGACCACAGGCGCAAGCCATTTCTGAGCACTGATTACATGCGTAAATTGTTTTGTTTCAGTGTATCACAAAGAGAAGGAGCATTATTTTTCATGCCACAGCTGTTTTGAATAAGAATAGGAATAAACTTAACTATCCTCCTCATGTTACTTACCACTAATTATGGCATATATTTACATCTATAAAACAGTGAAATTTTGGGGGACATAATTTAATGCCCCTTTATTGTGTAGATTCCTTTATTTCCATCCCACATTTGAATTTCAAAAATGTTTAGGACTTCAAAGCATCTTTAAAAGCTTGCCCTAATTATAATATGCATTACTTTCTAAAACTCCTAGTTTGCATTGCAGATTCCTGCAAATAGAGGCATTCATTTTAAACATCAATTAATATCATCCATGCATCTTCAGATGAGTTTGGGTCTTTATTTCAGAGTTGCACTGAGCTCTGACTAAGCTTTCCTCAGTTTGAAGAATAGCCAAGCTACTGCAAACGTTTAAAATTCAGCCAGTGATCAGATCAGTAGAAAGCCCGACAGCCCAGTATTAATTTCTATCAGCTGGTTTTTTCCTGTAGCACTAGTTAGAAAACATCCCTCCTCCTTTCAGATGTATTTGCTTCCCATAACTGTTCCGGTAGCTGCAGAAGTCAGAGTTCAGGTCGGCACAGAGCATTTGACAGTGTCAGAGACACAAAATCCACGGCCACATTATTGCAAGGTGTGCTTAAGCACTAAGGATCCCAGCGGAGGCACGGACCCGCTGCATGATACTGTAGGTTACATGGAAAAGTCATACAAAAAGAGAATCCCTGCCTCAGAATTTGCAATCGGGGGTTGAGGCAAAACATGAGAGAGGAATAACTACCTAAACCTGAAGAATTTAACCTAGGCTGCAGTGGACAGATACGCACTGCTAAATTAACGTTAAAAGTGCTCCAAGTAGTGAAAAGTGTTTGCCGGATGGACTAGTGCCAGACAGGGGCAAGTTACAGAGCTAGCAAAGCGAGGAGGGGCATAAAGGGAGATACAGAGTTGTGCCTTCCCAGAGCAATTCCCTTGCCGGCGTCAGTGGAGACGTATGTGATCATAACAGCAGAATCAAAATGAAGGTATTAGTTGGAGATGGGGCTGAGGGAGGCTGAGTTCAAAAAGGAGGTGGTGTGAGTGGGACAGATGTACCATCGACCTCCTGCAAGAGAAAGTAGAGAGCCAGGGGAGGCAGAGCACTGAGGAATCAGCACTGCAGGCCAAGAAGGCAAGGCCAGCAATAATGTTTTAGACAGACATTTTAGGGTAAAGCTGGGGGTGCAATCTATCATTTAGTTTGAACTCTTTCAGGAGGCCTAAGTGTGTCATCTAGTATTAGATAATTTAAGAACAGTAGTGAGTGATCAGTGGGGATAACATTAGATATCAATATGAGTGGAATGTCAACCAACAAAAGAAACCAATGGAGGCACCATGTTGACTTAGCTTTTAGATTGGCTAATCAGAACTTCAAAGACCAGAAAACTTCAGGGCTTTTCTCAAGTCACAAAAACAGTTTAAGTACAAACTAACCAACCCATATGTTGACCTTACTGACATTAAGATTAGATGGCATGAATAATACCTGATCGTTTTATGTAGATTGGGCTTATTTTGCTAGTGACTAAGGTAACAGAAGCAAGATTGTGTACTCAACCTGCACCCAGGGAAAGGTTTCATTTGCAGATATTCTGCAGCCTTGTCTGAATTCCACATCAGTGTTTTAGGAAATAACTTTTACATTTATTTAAGAACATTTATTTTTGTTTTCATTTTATATCCCTGTAATCTCCGGTTTCATATCACTGTCACACAAATTTCCTGTGCCATATTGTTAGTATGTTGTTCCTTATTTACTCATTGTACTGAGTGCACAACATACCAAGTAAAGCTCCTTCAATCTATTACTGTAAAAGCCTGTCTCTGGGGTGACTTCCCTGAACTCTCTGGTTCCCAGTGACTACCTGCGATAAACAGAAGAAAAGAGTCACTGCATTCAAGGCGCAAGACATGGACCAGGAAATTGTTTTGCAGGTCTGCAGGGGTGGTTGTTTGAGGTGGTGTAAAAGGATAAGTCTCTTCCTTTTATACCTGCTGCACTGTTAGGTAGGAAGAGGCCCAAAAGCGTGACGTCCAGATGTGTCACCAGGACTGAGGCCAGAAGCTCGTCCATTCCCAGCATCAGGCTGTATTTCACAGGAGATACAATCTGTATGAACCAATAAATCTTTGCAAAGCAAAGCAACACTTTGCTTTGTACTCCATACCTGTGGTGCTTTGCAAAGTCAACTCCACAATTGCCAAATGTCTTCTTGCAAGATCTCAGACCTTCCCCTCCCACTTTTTTGTAATCAAACCTTATTACCTTTATCACAGGGAAAACCATGCTGCTGAGAATCCTCAAGCAGTACTAAATGGTAAAGAGCAAGAGGAGTAATCTCCGGCTACCAGAGCTAAGCCACTTTCTGCCTTAGTCATCCTCAATGCGAGTGCTCATCTCTGGTCTTCCTGTTTCCCATCTTTCCACACTAGACCTAACGTCTAAAAAAAATACCCTTTGTGCTGCCTCCAGCAATGTGCCAACTTCTCTTTAAATCCATTTACAGGCTCACCATCCCTTCTGGCATCAAATCCTCACCTTCACTTTCAAGCTTCCACATGCCATGACACCTGCCCGCTTTCCTTCTCTGGTTTCCCTGGACTTCTTTCACTCATAGTCCCTGGTTTTCTTTTGTTGATTCTCCTTACAGCTCCTTCTTACTTGTACTTATTTGCCCAACATAAATTCATGTTCCTTTTTTACTCACGCTACAATCAAATTCCACCAAAATGTGGACTACCACTGGACACTGATGCTAGGATGCACTAGCTTACAGCACTGAGCAAACTATCAATGGTTAAATGATAATTAAGGTAGAAGACAACAAAAGGATGGGAAGGGGAAAATGGTTAAAGAAAGGGTGAGAGTGAGTATTGTGAGTAAGCAATAACCACGCAACATGAACAGAACCTGGGAGAAGTTGAACTTTCAGGGTAGAAGGAGGTAGCGGATGATAAGGAGAGAGTGGATACTGATTCAGAAGTGGATACTTAATTTAAAAGAAAAGAACAAGAATACAGGAATTAATCTATTTTCATCTTAATAAACTTGAAGTTACTAATAGGGTCAAAAAGATTGTCAGCAACCTTTGCCAGCTTTACACTGGTAATGTATGACTGTTTAGAACAGTTTCTCAATACTCCCCATGAAAATGGGAACAGCATCCTTTTTTTCTGAAGAAATGTCCTGTTGGGGTGAAAGAAATTAAGGACAGTGAGCTGACAGTTTAGGATCTAATTCTCATGACTAATTACATGTCCACCTTCTGGTTTTCCTATACATATTTCTAGATGGGGGGCACTGGTGTGAAGTTTACTCCTGGAAGGGCATTTATCGTGACTCTCGCTACACCCAAACGCCACCCCTGACACCTTCCCCTCTGCCTCACTCACTCGATAAGAGAGAAAATCCACTGGCCTATTTTAAGGTTGTGGCTCAGGAAAGCAGTCTCACTACATTTTTAATGTATAATTCAGAAGGATGTTAGCACTGTATGTTCTTTAATCTCTAAGTTAATACAACACAGAATTGTATTAAAAGACCATTATGTTGGAAGGCACAGCAAGGTTAGGAAATGTTGGATTGAAGTTGCTTGCACGTCCTGACTGCTGAACTGCATCACGATACAGTCTTTAGCTACACGACTGCATACTCACCCTCTGAGCAGCTATACAATATTACTTTGTCTTCATTATTCAGTGTGGCCCAGTCCCTATTTCCTGCACACTACTCAAAACCCGTGCTGAACACAGAGTTATTAATTTTATAAAGGTTTTCTTCATGGCATTATCTTGATGCTTTAACAACAGCCATGAGTTTGATATCTCAGTGACCATCTGAGGTGAAGGGATGGTATCACCCCCATATTACAGATGGGGAACTGAGGCAAGAGTGTTAAAGGTGTGCACTGCTTGTAAGAGATCAAGCAGAGAAGGCTGGCACTTGAATTTTCAAAGTCATGAGTACAACACAGACCTTGATGATCCAAATAACATCTCTACTGGCTTTAGATACATCTTTGAGCATTCAGCGCACCTGAAAATTGGTTTCCACATTGAGAAAAAGCAGAACATACAATCCATGTATCCACTGTATCACAAATCTCTGCTGCTACCATGTCTAATATAAAGTCTGAGGCTTGTCATGCTCTATGGGAACTGAGAACAGGCAAGTGAGGTGACCTCCATTTTTGCCAGTGGGTTTCACAAGTATTTATTATGCAAAGTGGATTGGTGAGATCATGGTCCTCAGTTCAAGCGCAAGTTTTGCAAGGAAATGTATTTATTGGTCACAGGCCCTTAACCTCCAAGCTCTATTCCTCTGCAGCCAGATTTCTTCTGCCCTTACGCTTGTCCTGTTCCTACCTCTCACATACCTGTTTCTGCTGTATGCCTTCATCCCTATGTTTTCCCACAGGCTCCTTATCCCAAATGCTCCCTCTTTGCACTGCCTCCCTCCTTTTGACCCTACATTCTCACCTGCCTTTTACAGGCTCCTGGTGCCTGCTGTGTTTCAGCTCCCAGTTCTCTGCTGCCTCCTGTTCCTGGCCTCTTTGCTCAGCCAGCCCTCAAATGCTTGGTCTATGGATCCCATTCCCTGTTTTAAGTGCCATGAATTTCTCAACGGATTTCTTTTGCAGTCCAGCATAGCTCCTGGTCAGTGGTTTATCCTTCTACACCCAGATTTGAGAAAAGAGTCTCCCTCATTCACAGTTTCCAGTTCCAAATCTGGTGCTACATAAAGTCTTGGCAAGATATGAAGTCTGGGGTATGTACAAAGTGGAGAGTATTTCAGGTCACATAGGTAAACTTTAACTGAAAGCAATAAACACCAGGAAATCTGATCATAAGCAGTGATTCCAGATCAACCTTTTCTGCTTTCAGCCTCAACCTGTCCACCCTGTAATTAAACCCTGAAAATGCCCCTTTCCCTGTGGTTTTAAAAGACAAATTTAAAATGTTTAGATGATAACTGTTGCTATGAGAAGGAATATACCACAAAAAATACCCCGACAAAATAATGAGTAGAAAAAGCGTTAGTATAAGCATAATAAGCTCCAGCTTGGAGATTTGATGATCCTTTTGGATGAACCTTTAGCACTACTAACATGAGATTTTGTAAATACAATAAGAAAAATCTGATGTATCAATGAAATTTATCACAACTAGATCAATATACAACATCTCAGCCTCCTATTCAAATTCTTTTTTTACTCTTGCTGACAACCGATATGAACAGATATAACTTTTGGAGCAGAGTCCCATGGCTGACTAACAAAAAGGCAAGGGGAAAGCACATGTACTCTAGGAACCAAAAAAACATTGAAGAAAAACCCTGGAACCCTCCCAGGCTCACAGTTGTCCTGCTGCACACTTGGTTCAACTCCTACTTGGTCCTATCTGTGTAAGTGCGGACCGATTGCAGGACTGATACTTGTACTATTTGCATTTGGCAAGAGTTCAGCATTTGAAACACTAAAAAGCAGTCTCCATTTCTGCAGCTTCCCCGTTTTAACTCGGACCACTAGATGGCAGTTCCCCATTTACAAACGAGGGCTCTCGTTACCTGTTTGCTCCTGCCCAGCAGCTGTGTCAAGCACAGTTGAGGCACGCATCTGCCTTTGCATGTCGTCTGCAACACAGACTTCTGGTGGAGCTGTCAACAAGAGTGGCTCTGGGCCAGCGTCCTACCTGAGGGATATACAGCTTTGCACTTCTAAATGATGACAGGAGAAATTTCCACAAGCACCCCAAAGGGTGCTAAATACTAAACACAGGTCTTATCGACAAGAGAGATTCTTCACGTCGTGTCTTACTCACCCAGAATTTTACGAGGAAGAAAGCGTTTTGAGGCCCCTTCCCAAACAGTTCCTTTAGACCGCCCTTCTTTTCAGGAAATTTGTCATAAATCTGACGAATGTCCACTGATTCAAGCAACGGGTCACTGTAAGAATGGTTAGCATGTCCAATGTGTACGAAGAGGTGTTTATTGTACTGCAAGAAAGAAACAGGAAAATCAGTGCTGTACAAAAAGAACAGAGGTTTATTATGGCACGGGCCTGCATTGTGATCCTGCGGAGGGTAGCACGCTTTGATGGATTAAATGACTCGCACACTACTCCTGGGACTATGATTTTCTGCAGTATGATTTCCATGAACAACTTCAGTGATTGTGTTGTAGCCCCTTGTGAACAAGGGTCAACATCAAAAAACCTGTGTCCCGACTGCAAACCACAAAACATGGTCATCTTCAAGGGAGTAATTTACACTGAAAGACCCAGCAGCAGCACAGTAATAAAGAGCCCTTCGCAGAGCATAATAAGATGAACATGATCATGAGGAAAGCCTATTTCTGCCTCTTTAAACTATGCCTTTTAATGTCCTATATCCTCAGAGACTGAATTTCTGCTAGCGCCGCAGAGCCTACACATATACATCTCCTGTTTATCTATTAAAAAATCCCAAACCTCTATCTATAGCATATGCTAATGCCACTTAACTAAAAGAGATGGAAGGGATTTTCTTTTAACTCCAGAATGACAATAATGAGAAGGCCAGTTACTCTGTGTTGCTGTTACTAGAGAACTGGTTCTCACTGTATGTCCTCCAGTATTTTGACCCGTGTAATATTAAAGAGTCAAACTTTTACCAGTTCCCTTGGGAGCTAGCTCTACAGATGATCATCTCTGCCAAAACACATTCAGCTTCAATTTCCTATTTCTTAACTTCATCCCATCACACCTCATTATAATAAAGGGAATCACCTCAGCAACCCCTTTCCTGCCTGGGGGAAATCCTTGGCCCAGGGAAGTCCACAGCAGCCCCATACTGAGTCTAATATGGTCTTTTAGGGGCTGCCATTTCTCCAAGACAAGAGCACCTTTCAGTGCCTGAAATGAAAGCAGAAGGACGAACCCTGAAGACCCTCAGCCAGTCAATCAGCAGCTCTTAGTGTCATGAGAGCAGAGTGAAGGAGCTCGAGAGTGGCAGGATTAAACATTGGGGTTTTTAACCATGCAGATCACAAAACATTTTGCTAACTCAATTAAAGGAAAGCTGATACGCAGTCAATGAACACTAGAAAACCCTGTCGTATTGAACAGATGCTGTATATAAAGGGCAATTCCCAAAAGCTAAGCACAAATAAAATATTTAAAACCCCAAAGCAGACTTCATTTAAGCTATTTTGTTTACTATATACCTGCCGAATGAACAAATTGAAATGACAAATATAAATTAATTGGACATCCACTCAGAGCCTTCCTTTGGTGTAAGCAGCATCTTCCCTAGCAGATGTCCAAAACTCTGGGGAAAAGGAAATGGACTAGCTAGATTTCTGCACTTAGCAAATTACGTTGAAATCTATTTAAAAATCATCTAGCACAGTGAAATCTGAATTTAGAATCAGAGAACACTCATCTGTGTATGTGGCCAAAAATGAGATATGGTCCATGCTTTTTACAGGGTTGTTTTTCTTTTGTAATTTTGTGGAAGGAAAAAGGAAAGCGTAACACTTTATTAAGGTGTTTGTACAAGCAAGTCCCAGTCTGAGAGCACCAGTTATATGGATTTTCTTTGCAGCCCTCTTTCAAAATAACGCCCCCCCAGCTTCTGTACACAAGTGGAAAACTTGCCCGGCCTTTAGTTAGTGCATGTGGAGCCCAAAAGGGGCACAGCTGATGCAGAGAAGCTGTTTCTACCTTGAAGAAGAAAACAGGCATGGCAGAGAAATAAATGGGCGGTGGGGAGCTGAAAGCATGCGTGCTGGAGTGAATGCCCATGAACGTGTGCCAGCTAGCCCTCACCCAGCACTGGTTTAGCTTGCATGCTGATCATTTACACATGATACAGGAAATCATTGTACTGGTTAGCAACCATGAGTGCCTACCATAACAGTGCCCGCGGTCAGATTTAGCATGTTTCTTTACCCAGTAGTGGCAAAAGTGGACTAAGGAGGCATTTTAACACGACAAAACAAACAAAACAAACAAATGCAGAGTAATACGAGAAAGCACCATAGCTCCAACTTTTGGTTTTTTGACACTGTTGTCACATATTTAGTTTGCAGTACCGTGAGTAAATAACTAAAAGTCATGCTGAACATTTCTTATGTATCTTGCTGCCTACTGAAAAACTTAAATCTCAGTAAAATGTATCAGCACCCATATACCTGGGAACTGCCAGGAATGTAAGAAAGGGAATCCAGAAACCTGCTCCTGTTGCTTTCCTAAGCTACCAGGGGTGAAGTACAGGAGTACGGGGCATGGGCTGGGTCGCTGAACATGGCTATCGATGGAAGCCTGCCTGCTATCAGGTAAATAATCTCCATTTTTTCAAGGAGAATGATAAGAATTCCCCAGTAGAGGTAAGCACTTCAGCCTTCTCTGAAAAATTAAACCAAAACGTTTCCCTTCCCCCAGCACCTCTGTAGCCTGCTTAGGAGTGCCCAGCAATTGTGCTCTCTCTGGGGATGTGAGGTGCCCCAAAGCATCCCTCTGCTCTCCCTTGTGCAGAGTGGGGATGGAAAAACCATCCCCATCATTAGTGACCAGGTTATTATTTATTTGGGGATTGCTTCCTCTCAGTCTTCTCTGCTGGAGTTGTTCCAGGTTGTACAAACAACCACATTTTTATAGGATCAGAACTGAGGGCTCAGGTTCTCCTGTGCCCAGGAAAGTGTCCTCCCCGAAAGAGCGTCTCTCTCCCAGGCCCCAAAGTGGCTGTGGAGTGAAGGAGGAAGGGAAAGCTGTATTTTACAGTTTGGCGACTGCAAATTCCCAAGACAATTCACACACTGTACCTTATTCTGCAAACCAGGAAAACATACAAATTGCTCAATAACCAACTTCAGTAAAAGCAAACACATTTATAGGAACATGGAGCATGAAGTCTTAATACTGTTTAAATATAAAAGCAAAGTTAAAGGCAGCTGCAAAGCTACCACAGTTGTCTGCGGAGCTCGCCAAAGTACCAGATGCTGCTGCAGCAAAATTTCTGAGTGGGTACAGTAGGACAGATGGTATGACATCACCTGACAACATTCTTAGGACAGAAATGTTTATTTTGATATTGCAATGTGTGATTATTTTCTCCTTATGTTGCCGCAATTCCTATGCTAAGTACAACCATTACTAACCTAATTAGATATGGCATATTTCTATGAACTAACAAACGATAATATAATATTTGGAGCAGGGTAAATGGATACTGAAATGATCTCTATTGTTTTTTACAAACATACTCCATGACAGGAATTTATGCATAGATAAAAGCAAAGAAGCTAAGTTTTATGCCTATATTTTTGAACCCATTAGTGTCTGAAAAGCTTAAAAACATCGTAATTATACTGAGAATTCACAGTTATTTTAGACTGAGTATTCCAGAGTCATTGAAGTACATTAGGTGCTGAGGAATTTACTCATGCTACAGCATTTGAAGGATTTGCATCCGGTATTGGGGTACTAATGTGCTTTAGATGCTGCAAACCATCATAGGGCAAAATCCTGTATTTTCAGAGGATAAAAGCTACATAAAAATACACAGAACATTTTCAGCTACCTCTTCAGCATCTGCATTACACAACATGCCCTGGAGATGGCCGCCTCTTACTGAGCTCCTTTCCTTAAAAAAATTCTAACTATCCAAAGAATGCAGTAAAGCCATGAAATATGACTGTTGTCAAATAATACCACGAGAAAAATTATAATCCACTTAGGAATTTAAAAGAACCAAGACAAATTGCCAATGGCAGGGGATACAAGCATTTAAGCCGGTGCAGAAAAAAGACAAACCACCTACATTTGTTTTATCAGCCAGCATACATATTTGCCACAGCTCCTCACCAATTTTGCACTTATATTCTAAGGCAACAGCCTTCCCAGTCTATGAAATGCAGGTCTGTTCTCTCTGCTGCATCCCTGTGTTCCCCACCTGTGGAGCTAATGCCAAGCCTTGACAAGCCTGTATAGGACAAAGTTTTTTATTAAACAGTGGTGGCCAAGATGCAGATGGCAGTGAAGCTAACTCTCTCGTGCTCTTGGCGCAGGTGAGCTGGGAATGCCGAGCTGCTGGGGTACCTGCTCTGTCGCTGCTCCTGTCCATTGGTGCTGCGCAGCCCTACATAACCACAGTGAGCAGAACGCAGGGAGTGAGTGGCTTCCCAGGCACCTGCCAAGGCTTGGTGACATGGATGTGGAGCAAGGTGGAAGGCAGGTGGCCTGAGAGAGGGCCCGCAGCAGCTGCTTCTGCAGGGATGACCTTGCTCATGGGCACAGCACCCTGACTGCAAGGGTGCTGTGCCCTCCGGCTGCACCCAGTGGCACAGCCATGATTTAACACCCCCCCACACCCCCCGGATTGCACTCACACGCCTGGGAGTCATCCTTGCACTGGTGTGGGTTGTGGTGTAAGCTCCTCTGCAAACACCCCTGGCCCCGCAGTGGGACAGCGAGCTGGTAGCTTGCTGGACCTCGCACACTCATGGGATGGTTGAGCAGGACAGGGAGGGAGCAGCACCCCACTGCCTCGTCTGCCCTGCATGGCCTAATAACAGCACCTTGCTAGCTGGGCTGCTTCATGAAATCTGTAGGTTCCTGCAAATTTCAAGCATAACAACCACGAGGGTGAGGCTGTCTATATCACTACCTGCAGCAACAAATCCTTTTGATAAAATACCATGGGGAGAGGCTGGCAACTTGGATTGATCGTAGTCTTGTGTGCTGTAGGTCTTCTCTCTCCCTGACACAGAGGGACAGCCTGTCAGCTCTCTTTGGACTGAATATATTCTGTACTGGAGGTCACAAGGACTACTGCCGCAGCTCAGAGAGACAGGTGAGTGGAAGGCAGGTGGGACAGCCTGAGCTTTCACTGAAATGAGAGAAAACAGCACTGCTCAAGTGCCTGGCACCATGCGGTGATTCTCTCTGTACCTCCACAGACCGGTCCAACCCATCTTTTAAAAATGTACCGCTGCCTGTGCAGCAACTGCACTTTTGGAGGAAAAAGGAGCCAGCTGGGGTGGACTGATTAAAAACCAATCACTAGTATATCAGCAGTATATCAGCAGTCTGCATGCAGCTCTAACCTGTACCCTACCCAGCCTCAGCTCTGCTGTCTCTCTGTATCTTGTAAATCTGACACTCTTTAATTTCCTGCTGATGTAAGAAAATCACTTGGTCTGCCAACAATTTTTCTTATTTTTACCAAAACACTAGTAACTGCATATTTCATTCCTGTTGCTGTTGTCCTCTACTGAAGCAGATGGGGAGTTATATTTATAGCATTTAATGCTATAACTGGAGTCTGTACCAACTCCTGTTACTAAAGTTTTTAACACTTTCATGTGAAATACTAACTGAACTTTCTGTGTTTGCATGCTACGATACAACTGCATGGTCAACATAGTATTTCAAGGACCTCCACCCATTCAAACTCCTGCCTGGGTCTGCTGAGGGACTGAATCAGGAATGTGAAGTAAAAGGAGATCTTTGGTTACTTTATGGTTGCCGAAATGGGGAGGTAGGTGACAAGCGAGGGCAGTTCCCAGCCCCAACACATTCATGTTGCCCAGCACTTCCCAGATACTGCCACAGGAGTCCCCGTGTGAAACTGGGACTTGCTGGTTGGGCAAGGTGCTCACACAACATTTTCAGTGGCTTTCCTGCAACAGTGAAGATGCATCCTTCATTTCTGGCCTGTCTGATTTGAGACCCTGCGGTCCCAATTCCAGAAGTGCTAAATGCTCAGATGGGAAAATTATGCCTGAATATAGGAAGCTCTCAATAATGCTAAGTACTCTGCAAAATCAGGCTCATGACAAATCAAAGGGGACCCTCAAAATCAGTGGCCCATTCATTCTTTTGCACCTGAAGTTCTTGGTTTGTCAAACATGAGCAATAATGTTCCTTCATCTAAAAAATGACTGCACTAATACATCTGTGAAATGCAAATGGGAGGAATTATTAATTCCGTCTGGAGGAGAGGTTAGTGCACAGTGAGCAGGGCATGGGGCCACGCATTTCAACAAAAGAAAAAAAACTACTGAATAGTTACTTATCAAAGAAAGGCCATCTACACTGAACAAAGCAGGAGCAAATAAACATGTAAGCATGTAATTAACTGCTTCATCGTAGAACAGATGCACGAGGACACTTCCCAACCTCTGAGAGCTTGACTTTGCAGCCCAGCTAAACAATTTTGGGGTGGGTGTAAGGGTCGGGGAAGCTTCAGTGGAACGAGTTGGGAAAATGCAGGGCAGAGGCACAGCCAGGTGCACAGCCCCTTGGGGCGAGCGCGAGTGTGGGTGCTCGGGGTTCAGCACACAGGCAGGGCAGGCAGCGTGGGGGAGATGCACAGCCACAGCCCACCGCACTGCCAATGCCAGCCCAACCCACGCGTCCCCCCACTCCTCCTCCCCGCAGGAACAGAACAGCGCTGTGCAAGGCTGTGGGAGACAGAGGGGCCCCTACTGTGATGACACCCCCCCGCTCCCTCCCCGCCCTGGTTTTACAGCTCTCCTGGGCTCATCGCAGGGGCTGTGTGCCCGGGCTCTGCTCCAGCTACCCCACAACCTCACTCACGCACTCCTTCCCTCCTCCCCGATGTCACGTTTCCCTGGTCAGACCCAGTGCCATGGCTAACGTCAGGTAGCTACCCCTACCCTGGGTACTTTCAGTGCCCGGGCTTTGTGAGAGTGCTAGCTGGGACATGGCAGGCCTGGGGCACCGGCCGCAGCTCCAGGCCCGGCAGAAGGAGCTGCCATCACCGCCAGCCCTGGCACTCCCCATCAGTTATGCAAAACCAGCACTTTTAATTTTGCTGGGAAATTTCCAGCAGCAGTGGTAGGTTTTGAGAAAAGGGAGAGAGCATGCGTGAAAGCAGCAGTGAGAGCACAGTCAGGCCCCAGCAATCTTTCCACCCATCCTCAGCGCTTAATGTGGGCCAACTTCGAGGAATAAATTGCACTCGGTCTCTCTACCCACTCCACCATGTTTTCACCCCAGGGCCCTCCCTTGAAGAGCCTGTGTCCTGACCCTACAACTGGGCTGGGGGAGCTGGCCCAGGCCTCCTGCCACATCTCCATGGGGTCCCCTGGGAATGCTGCCAGCAGGGACGTCTGCTGTGACGCCACGGTTTCAAGATTGGAGCCTGTGTCAATACTGGACCCCCTTGAAGTGGTTTCTTGGCACTTCGAAATATGGACACCTGAATATGAACATTTTACAGAGTATGACATTCGCTTCCCAGGGCCAACACATAGCTCTCCAGCACTGCAAAATAAATGACCCTTGCGATTAGTTAAACTTTGTCCGATTTCAGATTAAAATGACCTCAAATCCTGAGTCTGCCACTCCAGGATGTTCATCCTAATGTGGGTTTGCTTCCTTGTCCCTTCACATGACAAAGACCCTAAACCAAGGACTTCCTTACGACTGAAACGCTGAACTGCTTGTTATATTGTTTACAGGGAATACGGAAAGGATAAACAACGCTTGTAACAATGGATATTGTTCAAAGATGGAGGGCTTCTTTTGAAAAGATCTCATTTATTTTTCATCACTTAGGTGGTTTGATTAACTTTGGTGAATTTTACTGCATTTGGCTAATGATAGCAGGCTGTTTTTATGGCCCTTGAGCAATTGCTTTCACTTTCTTGTTCTCATGTACAATTCTCCCTGGGCTCACAAAGCCCTTTTACAACAACAATAAAACCTGAATTAAAACATAAAGAATATTTTATTTCTTTACCACTCTTTAAAATGCATTTTGAAATTTGGACCTAACACAATCTGACAGTTTGGATAGGTGGATTAATACTGAAAATGCCAATCAGTCATGTTCTTTATAGCCCTATATAGATATTTTAGATGTAAAGCTGTCTGAAGTGCTTGCAGTAGAAATGAATGTGGCAGCAAGAGTGAGAAAACTTGAAGAGGAAAAGAAGAAAGGGCTTTTTCTTTGTTGGGTGGTGGCAGGGTCTTTTTCCTGATTGGAAACCAAGCTTGAAAAAAAAAAACCAAACCCCAAACTTGGAATTATTATCATTTCAGTGTTATAGTCTTTGTATTTTATAGCTACTTCTGTAACAGTCAATTGCTTAGATCTCTTCTAATCTGCTTGCATACTCAGTTTATATTTGTTAGGGAACTTGGGATTACTTGGTTTAAGCATTTGTCCTGAACTTTCACAGAACCACTACAGTAAAAATGGAAAGCCCCCATTAAGGAAAACCCATCTTGAAAGCAACAGATGGGTACATAAACTTGTTAATCTGTTGAGAATATAGTTACATAGGGTAGGCAATAATTAAAGGTAACTAAAACGCTGGTGCTTGGACCTACATGGGCAGCTTCTATGCACCATTTAGGAATTGTACTTGAGCACAAAATGCCACAAAAAGAAAATACAGCTTGACATTTGTAAACTGAATTGATTTTCATGTAAAAGGAGAAGTAATTTTACCCATCCTTAACTTCAGAGTCAGTATTCCAAGATTTTGCAACTGTGTCATCTTATGTCTCCCAGACTATCTTCTGCCATGCAGAGTTACAATGAGGGTTGCTTATTGTTTCCTTTCTATATTTTTTTCTTTAGTAAATGGAACAATTTTGTGGCTAGGCAAGGGAAAAAAAGTCAACAGCCCTCCACAAGTGACAGGACTCTAAGGAGCACATTTTCGACCCACCAGAATGCCTACTCTAAATTAACATAACTGCCTGACATTGAGGGGCTTTTGTACTTTTAAACACCAATTGCCATTGGAAGAACCCCAGAAATGTTTAAGGCCCCACTCCTACAATGAATTCCCTGTGGGTGGACCTTTGTGCCCATGCACAGCCCCACTGAAGTCGCTGGAAGTCACCATGGGCAGACAGACCTGAATTTCTAATTGCTGTACAGGAATATAGACTGCAAGGGGCCTCCTAGGATCGTCAAGTTCTGGCCCCAGGTGCCATGTCAAATAAGCCTTTTTCAATAAACTTCCAGGTTACATTTTAAGGTGGAATTGGTCTATTTGCCCCCGCTACTATGAGGCTTTCTGACCTGGTTTTGGGTTGGGGGATAGAGGGAGGGAGGGTCACCTTTTTTTTTAATAAAATGTTGGAAACACATTTGATCAAAATAATACTTTATGTCATTTTCTGTAAAGAGTCAGAAGTGTAATGAACATATAACTATCTTTTTTTCAACAGATACATGAGAACTCTTACATGGCTCTCATGTAGCAGCACATACATATATTCGTTTCTGAGGTCAGCAAAGGCACAAAGGCATACAGGAGACTGCAACCACAGCACACGCCTACACGACTTCATATGCAAATTGTGCAAAACACACATCTTGCCTGGCTTGCTAATTTTGTTATTTAAAAAGTAATAAAACCCCATCCTTTCTATGCTGCTCAATCCTTATCTGCAATAAAATGTTGCACCAACACAAAGAAAGATGTTCAAAACCACCGGCAGAATTCACATTTTCTTCAACAGCACTAAATGAGGCTGGGGGCTGGCTCACGTCTCCAAGGAGGACTTTTGGTGCTTGCTGGAAAAGTCTGTGCACTGGGGACAGGGAAGGCTGGCAGGAGGCAGGGCCCCTCAGAGTTGTCCCTGCAGACAGGCGTGCACCAGTGCCTCTGCCCAGTGCCTCTCCAGCAAATGTCCTTCTGCATTTGCCCTGGGAACTGGTCACACTGCCTTCGGGTTTTTCTCTATGTCCTTGTTTAAGACCTAAATAATCAAATTTACTTAATCTGATCTAAACAATGCTTCCCCTTCTCCTGACTCCCCTTTGCCGGGCAGTGGTGGTGACATGCTTGCCCATGGGGGCTCATCCCTTGGCTCCCCACAGTGCCTGCCTGGCTGGTCCAGGCTGTCCCCACGCAGCCCTCGCACAGTGCTGCCCCACTGCGCTTGCAGTGTGGGTGTAAAGAATGATCTAAATTGGGATTAATGCATGACTGGGAATTGACTTTTCTTTGTGTTGCATTTCTGCAATGTTACAGCACACGAGTAATTGGTTTTTTAAGAACCAGTCTGGGTAGTTTGATGTTCTTGCTTCTCTAGTATACCTCCTGCATAAATGCTCTGCATTTATAAGGTGGGTTTCTCAGCAGTATGCTTGCAAGCTGGGACAAGCTCTGGTGGGCCGTGCTGCACCCTCAGGAATTCTAAATAATACTAGTTTATTCCAAAAAAGGCTTTACAGTATTTATGGGGCCGTCCTGGGTAACCGTGTTTCTGTTCAGGCCTCCACTCTCTCTCTGCAATGCAAGTGGACGTGTTGCATTCCCCAGAGCCTGCACTTGCTTGGTCCCAACATGTCCCCAAGCTGCCGGCCCACACACTGTGTGTGAGCACAACCAGCTCCGAGCTGTGCCACCATGGCAGAGCAGGAGCCACGGCTCCTTGCCCTGCCAAAGCAGCATCTTCTCATTTTTCGTCTGTCAGTCATGTTGCAAATATATTCACATCACTCAGCTGGTTTCATGTCACAGACACCAGTAGCATGACGGGCAACCACACGTTATCTGTTAAGATAGTACTTGGTTTGAGGGAGACTTTTCTTAGACGGAAAGACTTAAGAGTTACTTAGTTGCTGAACTCTCATTCACTCTCTTTTACGTAAAGCCACGCAGATACACAGAAGCTCTACACCATCTAAGCCCATGGGTTTTGCAAATAGTTTTGCATTATAAAAATCTATGGAAAAAGGATAATTAGGTAGCATACTAGCAAAACAGTGCCATTTCATTCACATACAGAACAGTAATGCTGAGCGTTACATGGCCACATCCTGTTTTCCCGATAACCTTGAGGCACACACATAACATCCTGGTGTGCAGCAATCTGGATATGGCAGAGCCCATAAATCAGCAGGACATGTTACACAGGGTCAGCGAGCCAAGGACTCCGAAAGCTGCATATTGATAAGGCTGCCCGATGAGAAAACCTGGATGTTGTGTTTCTGCATCAGAAATACAAACCACCGTCTGGATGAACCCTGGGCTGGGGATGGAGAAGGCGTTCCAGCTGTGGATTACTTTGGAGGACACTAAGATGAAGCTTTAGCCCACCAGAGCCAGGACTGCCGGGAGAGCGTGGGAATCAGGGCCACAGGAAGGCAGAGGGATTCCAGGGAAACCATGCAGCATCTAACAGTCAGGTAAGTGCTGAGATAACTGTACCTGCTGCCAAACATTTCCTCCCTCAAAGTTAATTCAACCTGGCAAAGCATGACATTTAGCAAACCAACACACTGCCACATATTTAGTATATAAATAGCTGAGATATGGTATATTTTCACGGCAGTGTTTCTCCGCCAGGAGCATTCCTCTGTTGTAAGGTTTCTGGGCTATGTCTCCAATCTCCATCACACAGGGTAAACACTCCCTGGATAACACCCCTGGCCAGAGCCCATAAATGCTATGGTTTCCAGTGCTGAATTATAAAGAGCAAGTGATAGCTTCTCTCTGTTCCAACCTACTGTATTTTACCAGGAATCTGAACAAGAATGGCCCATCTATATCACCCATTCATGACAGTATTTGCTTTTCAGAAATTATCTCAGTAAAAATTCTCAGGTTTGAGCTGAAAGAAGCTCTTTGATTTATTTGCAATGCAGTAGAAACAGTGCTAGGCTACTAACAAATGCTCTTGGTAAATATATGAGGATTAATATCAAGGTTCAAGGCTTAATGGAGTAAATGAAACATTACAGCCAACTTCATAAACTACCCTTGCAGGTATAGTATGCAGATTATAAATCAAAACAAAACAAAAAACTTCCCGGGGAAAAAAAAAAAAAAAGGAAAAAGAAAAATCCAAACCTTGGATTGGACAGTAAACACAATTAAAGTTCAAGGAAGACTGAATGATTGGACATTCAGATAGGTAACCTCAATTAAAAAGAAAAAAGAAAAAAAAAAAAGTGATACAGTTAAAACAGTATATGCTTGGGAGGCTGGAACCAAAAGGGACAATCCTGACACTCAGAGGCTCTCCCAAATGTCAGATATTTAAAATAATATGCATAGTTTCTATGTAAGTCCTTAATTTTATTTCTGTTAGGAAATAGATTAGACTTTAACTTTAAGTACTGAATTATTGCCAAAACCACGATGCAATTCGGTACAACTGCTAAACTAGGTCAACAGTGAGACAGGCGTCATAGCGAACCACACCTGCTTTTAGAGAGGCCTCTCACTTCTGCAAATGGGGAAAAAGAGGGCAAGAAAGAAAAATACAGTACTACAGTGAAAGAAACACTGAGCAGTAACGAATGCAGCAACACCAGGTGTATTCCATCAGGTTTAAGCCTAGAAAGTATCCTCAGAGGGTGGGGAGCAATGAAGAAAAGCTGAAGATTAACAGGCACGAGGGCAACACTTACTGATTCGGGATCCCTTTGCTGTTCAAGGAAAGCCGAAAACTCCACCAGCCTGAGCTTGGTCGTACCAATCGATCGGCCCTGCCACGCAGGGACTGAGGGGGCTGGAGCTGACGTAGGCTCAAAGCCTAAAAGAAAGGAACCGTTTTCATGAAAAAGTTGACAATTCCTCAGTTTATATTTTCTGAATTAAATATTATCAGGAATTATGCATGTAGTCATTGGACGTTTATATTAATTTCAGCAAATAATGAATTAAGAATGAGTTAAAATTTGAAAAACACAGAACACTATGTAGAAAAAGAGGTCCCAACCCAGTAAGCTAATAGTGGTGCAAATAAAAGATCTACTTCTTTGTTTCGTTGGGACTGTAACTCACTGTAGAATTTTTGTTTAAATTATATACTAGATTATAGAGATTTATAGAGACTTCATGGAGACTTACAGCTGACCCTTCATTGGAAACTGGCAGCAAGACACAGGAGATATTACTGTCTTGGGAGTAAAGAGAACTGGCCTCCATTTCTGG
Organism: Pandion haliaetus; assembly: GCA_013401275.1. Taxonomy (NCBI): domain Eukaryota; kingdom Metazoa; phylum Chordata; class Aves; order Accipitriformes; family Pandionidae; genus Pandion; species Pandion haliaetus. The sequence continues at coordinate 164,103 of VYZV01021241.1, read as the reverse complement.
TTCCTAATGTGCCACATGTTACAAGTAAATCACCTCTCTTTTTGCCTATTTCTTCTGCCACTCTTAATTCCCCTCTCCTACTTAGTGTATAAGGTTTCCAAGGCAGGGACTGTCTCTTACTATGTATTTGTACATTGGGTCTTTGACTTCTTTTGGAGCTTTTAGGTAGCATTATATTACAGATAATAATAAATAATTACTGTAGAGGGCTGAATCATACCCTAAAAAGAAAAAGAAGGTTTTAAATTGATAATAAAGAGGGAATTACATGATCTAGAGAGAGAAGGGATGTTAACCACCATCTCTAATTCACCTCAAGAGAAGGAACAAATGCTATCTCTTGCTCCTCATTGTGGAAAATTAGATGAGAAGGAAACAAAACAGTAAAGGAAGAAGAGAAAGGCAGCAGCTCGAAGGCAAAACTGATCTTGGGAGAGATGCAGGTGCAAGGAAGGCAGGGCAGAGGCACCAGAGGCTAGACAACAAAGATAATCCTGAACTAGGCTGAGAACCAGGAAGAGGTCACAGGTAGCATGTGTCCATATCCCGTAATAGGAGTATGGTACCTGACTCCAACCCTCAAATTTAGGCAACGAAGGTGTGAGGCTTGTATGAAATAGGGAATTACAAACGTGACTGGTTAGACATGAACAGGAATTCTAATGAAGTTGTCCTGGTTTCAGCGGGAATAGAGTTAATTGTCTTCCTAGTAGCTGGTATAGTGCTGTGTATTGAGTTAGGTATGAGAAGAATGTTGATAACACACTGATGTTTTCAGTTGTTGCTAAGTAATGTTTAGTCTCAAGTCAAGGACTTTTCAGCTTCTCATGCCCAGCCAGCAAGAAGGCTGGAGGGGCACAAGAGGTTGGGAAGGGACACAGCCAGGACAGCTGACCCAAACTGGCCAAAGGGATAGTCCATACCATGTGATGTCATGCCCAGTATATAAACTGGGGGGAGTGGGGCTGGGGGGATGGCCGCTTGGGGACTAACTGGGTGTCGGTTGGCGGGTGGTGAGCAATTGCATTGTGCATCACTTGTATATTCCAATCCTTTTGTTATTACTATTGTAACTTTGTTATCATTATCATTATTAGTTTCTTCTTTTCTGTTCTGTTAAACTGTTCTTATCTCAACCTATGAGTTTTACTTCTTTTTTTCCAATTCTCTCCCCCATCCCACTGGGTAGGGGGGAGTAAGTGAGCGGCTGTGTGGCACTTAGTTACCAGCTGGGGTTAAACCACGACAGAAGTAAAAACTCATGCATGAGTTTTGACTGATTTAGAAATACCAATGATCCCACTCTGAGAGAAAACATGGAAGAATAAAAGAAGACGATTCAAAATATCTGCCTTAGAAAACAATGTTATAAATCAGGAGTATCAAGAAAAAGGAAATAATCAGAGAGGCAGAAAGATAACCTTAGTTTTAAGCAATAAATAGCAGCAAGTTAGAAGAATCATAAAAAACTGGGTAAGAAACAGAAAAGCGCAGTTCATACAGAGTCAGAAGTATGGTGCCTCTTGGCAAGGGAGACGTAAAATTAGTTATCATCTGCAAAGAAATAATGAACTTTCCTGAAATTAGCCATGAAACCAACTTGGGGAAAGGAGTAGGGAAGTAGCCGTGGGAGGTGCTTGATCAATTTGAGCAATGGAAGTCAGAATAAAGATTAGGTACTTATCAAAGTGGTACCAGCCAGAGCAGGATCTTCAGGAGGGGGAAGAGTTATCAGCAACGAGATACACAGAGATGTTCTATACTTAAGGCTAACCATACATAGTTTTGGAAGATTTTTTAGCCTCAGTTTAAAATAAATTAAGGCTTATTCTCATTACAGATGGAAGCGAGATTTAGCTGTTAAAAAAGAAACATGCATCCTATTACTCATTTTTTACAAAGCATTTTCTTACAATATGGAATGCTGACTGGCGATCACATATCACAATACTACTAGTATTAGTGCTTCCTACCTAAAATGTGAAACAATTCCCCCAAAACCCCAAACCCAATGATTTTCCTTCATATATGATCAGTTAATAGGACATTGGGACTGGTGTTTGGTTTGGCTACAGGGAATGTTAGATATGGAGTAGTGGCTCTGTCCATCTCAGGAATTAATACATCACATTCAGTACACAATTCAAGTGTTTTTAAAGGAGAGTATAAATGGAAGAATTACCTGAAATGGGAGCTGTGACTGATGGCTGTATAGGATAGGCCTGCTGAACGAATGGCTTTACGCTGGAATAAAGAATTACACAAAAATCATACACTATGCCATCCACAGTAAATTCCATTAGTCACATAGTGTAAGAAAATATATGGTTAATGACCTTTACCCACAAACATATCTCTTCCTTGCATAGAATATTTAACAGACAGACAGTAAAGAGGTAATAGAGAGAGAAGGGGATGAGAATTTTACTCAACATCTTAAAGCGAGGAGCTCATCCACGCTCAGTCACGGAGCAGGGAACCTGACCTGCCTGTTGCAAGTGTTGCAGCAGACATGGATGGTGATTGCTTTGACTCCCAGTAAATCCAGAGGACACTGAACTACAGGGACGCAAAGACTCCCATGGACTTCAAGGGAATAAGGTGGGAAGACGCTGAAAAATAATGCTGGGAAACATTGCTCCAGAGACCACCGCAGGGCTGAAAATGTAACACCTGACAGTGGGGCAAAGGCTTCCTTCTCTGTATGGTGCTGCTGCTACCATGGTGCCGAAGGGCAGCAACCCTACTGACCACTAATGGGCCTCATGCAGTCATCTCCTGCCCTGCAGGAAAATATGTCGCCCTTGCCTCCAGTATTGCCCATATAGTTAAAAGAGGATGGAAGTATTCATGCTGGAAACTTATTCACAGGCAAAACCTTATCAGCTGCCTCCCTGGCATTATCATTGCATCTCACCACTCAATGGGAGAATAAGGAGTGTGCCTATTAGGTATTCAGCCTCAGCTTTGATGTGTGGGATCCCTTATAACTTTTCAAATGTGCGTTCACATCACTGTAAAGGCTCTTCCTTTCCCTACAACTCTTTTCCTCATTTTTAGAAAAATTTTCAAGTTATTGATACCCTCTGGCAGCAGAGTGCACAAGCCAGCCCCACACTGCATATAGAAGCCTATTTTAATTTTCAGACTTACTCTTGCGAGGATCCAGGCTGCCCCGTTTGAATCATGCCCGGCCAAAACTGAAAGAAGGAAAACAAACAAACAGACGCACAATTGTTTTCTTTGTTGAAAGGTTTTGGATATTTCTGAACAAGCGTGATTCCTTTTGCAAACACAAGTAAAAGCATTAATCCATTCATTCAGCCTTAGTTTTCTACTGAACATTGTTAGAGAATACAGGGATTTTTTGGGGACTCAGCTAACAACTTACCCCAGGTGCCCCAGGAAATGTAGGACGGGGAATTCCTGGCAGGCCCAGCTTGTTGTGAATAGCAGTAGCCGAGACTATCTGAGCTGATGACATTGCTGCCATGTGCTGGAGTGCTTTGTCCTTTGCTGTCTGATCCTTTAATATGACAATTACATGGAGTCTTAAAACATTTGGCACAACAAATGATGTTAAATAACTGCAGCTACAAGCACATAACTAAAAACTTAAAAAGCCACACAGAAAATGCAAAAATAGCAAACCATGCAGGAAAAAAAAATACAGCACGGAGGCTAACACTCAAACTACCTCAAGGCAAAAACCTCCTCTCAGACATGCATGGTAGACCTGAATTCTCACAGTCTGCTCTGCCAAGACACAGGAAGCTCTGGGAGAGCAAACTACTGCCCACTTGTTTATCTGGGCAAATTCTGCTGATTTTAAATCAGGCTGGACTAAACACAGTTTACTGCTAAGGTTCTGCCTGCAGGACAGTGAGCACTGAGATTTGAGCTCTATCATTTAGATCTAAGAGAAGTTTGCCTTTCGTATTGCACTGTAAAATGAGAACACAGAACTGTGACTGACTTGCAAACAATGACAGATTTTTCTTCATGCTTACAGGTTTAAAAAATTTTGGATTCTCTTTTATGACAAGTATTTTAAAAGTTAGATCACAAAAATGTAAATAACATTTTAAACTTCCAATTGTGGTATTTTACAGATTTACAGTGTTCCCAAAGAAAGCAATCAGCTATAAAATTTCTGCTGTTTTTAAGCATACAGGAATAAGTTTAGGAAAAGATGGGTTGTTATCGATTACTTGTATTAGAGCAGCGCTTGGAGTCCTAGTCACTGCCAATCACATATGATCACAGAATAGAAATGGAAAGCCTCTCAATGCAACAGAGTTAATTAAGTGGATACCTTAGGTCAGGTACAATAGGTAAACAACAGACTGTTACTATCTGGTAAAGTGTTGTTCCTCATCCAGAAGTATGGTATTAATAAGTGCTGATATTTAGGTACGTGACTTAGAATGAAGGAACACAAGCAGTATTAGGCAAGGATTTGGGGGGCTTTTTTTCTGGTTTTATTTTACAAGCAAAGTAGCAAGCATGCTGGCAAGAGATGCATGCTCTTATACATGATATACGACTTTGCACATATGCTCCCTCTAAAGCTTATATGTAGTAGTACTATAGGTGAGCAGTTTCTTCCTTTGAATAGCTCCTTTAGAAACAGCACAGGCTGAAAGTACAGGAAAAGCTAGCCAAAAATTCTGCCAAGCACAGCTAAGGTACATAATACTCGGTTTAGTTAAAATACTTACCATGCTTGTTACCTGGATACAACAACAAACAGTTTATTAAAATGCTTGTGTAGAATAACATATTCTTAGCAAAATATGAACAAAATAGTAAGAGACAAAGGAAGAGCAGTTTGCTCAACATTAAATATCAGCTTTAAACAAATGCATTATTTTCACCTAGGGACTGATTCATTAAAAGGAAAAAAAAAAAAGGTAAAAACCTAACAAAACACTGGGGGGAAATAACCCCCACCTCCCTGCGTGAAAGCTGCAGATACTGAATGAAGGGGATTGTTGCTGAGCTTGTTTCCCTGAGCTGTGCAAGGAGCCCCTGCGGGTGCCTCTGTGGGATGCAGCGCAGAAGGGCGGCAGGTGGAGCAGGGGAGTAGCTGCTCCAGCAGCGTCCCCCCTTCTGCACCTTGCAGGATGCGAGCCTGAAGTGCAGTCTGCTGCGGTGCTGCCTGCAGCAGCATTAACACCTGCGGACTCACCTGCCCTGCCTCCTGCACAGCAGCACCAGACGCTGCTTTCTGACCTGTCTAAGCTTCGGGACTGCCTTGCGCTGCACCTACAGAGCAGCTTCTGTCCCATTGCTGTGTGGTGGGCGGGAGGCGGGGGACACACTATCCATCAATGTGTGAACAAAACTTGATTGTTTCTCCAATTTGTAGCTTTCCCATATAACCACAATCTATTCACTGGGTAAGAGCTGGAAGTCAGCTCTGACTCTCTTGGCTACTGGCACTCACCTCTGCCTGCCCCAGAGTAGGAGGGTATGCACAGGAGGTTTGTGCATGGCATGTTTTGCTGGCTGCCTTTGGATGTCTGCAGACCACTGAGCTAAAAAATGCTTTGGTGGGTGTTAAGAGGTGGCAGTATTCTGAGATGCACACAGGTCTCCAGAAAGCCGACCCCTCTACCTTCCTGTACAGTAAGAAGGACCCTCCACCATGAAAACACAACAAGACGTCTTTAAGCAATATGGAGATGCTAGCACCACCAGACTTTCTGTTTCTTTTCCCCTCATTTTTTGTTACGTGAGCTGGCTTGGAAATGCCAAACCATGCAAGTCTCACACACAATCTCCTGAATCGTAACAAAACCAAACATACAGGGGATTGATATCCTGTGTGTGAAATGCATAATTCAAGAGACATGCGTGCCTCTCGGTCCTAGTAACCTGCAAAACTACGTGAGTGCTGCTTTTGTGACTACCTTGCTATTCTCCAGAACTGCTGCAGCACTACAGTCTCCTCTCCTGCACTGCCTCCTGGCTGCAACCAGCCATGCCAGTGCCACCGCATGAAGGTGCAGCCAGTGCCTGTGCTCCTGCCAGGTTCCCAAACTCATACTGTTTGGCTGCTATAATGTCCTCACTGTTAGGTGGATCTAAACCAAAGGAGAATTTAAAAGTAAAAGCTTTGTTAGGGATATGAAAGTCCATACCTGGGAGTTGCATGACCCCGGGGTAAATTATGTATCTATGACGTAGTTCATCTTGCCCCGCTTTAGCCATCTAAAGTCTCCAGTCTAAGGCAGCTGGCTAACCCTCTGCTATTGTTAGTGCAGTAAGCACCTACAGGAGACAATGTATTTCTCCCTTACCAGGCATCGAAAACAGCAGGAGTGCACTACTTGCTGTAATGTTACTGCTGTCCAAGGACTAGAATAGGAACCTGGACACCCAAATTCTACATGGCAACAGTTACGGCAGGTAAATCCCACCACAAAAATGAATTAAAAAAATTTTTTTGAAGATTTACAGTTCCTTCAAGACCTTCTGTTCACAGAAGGAGGGACATTTAGACTGTCCGGTAGTGCTCTTAGCCACCATTAGCAGTGAGTCTGATGATCCTAGATTTTAGGAACAGTGACAGGGATTTTTGGAGGGAGAAAACATCTTTTGTTTCAGGACATAAGAAGGGATGTGCCTTCCTTCTTGCCAATTTCTGCTTTTCACCCTGGAATGTTCTGCATTTTCTGGTGGCCATTCATCTCATCCTCTTTGACCGATTACATTTTCAGGAGGATGGAGAGAAAGCAAAAACGTTTCGGACAACAGCTTAGAAATACAGTGCTTGCAATAGGGCTAGTCTTGAGGAGTTTCAATGACTCCTACAAAATTTCCCAATGGTGACAAATCTGCCAGCTCTACTGGACATCAACAGACTCAGGCTAACACACATCAACGGGAAGTTTCACCTTTTGTAGGTGTAGGAACATCTGCATAGCTGGAAGATCAGTTTCTCTCAAAGTAACTAACTTCACATTCAAACATGAAAGAAATCAATTTCAAAATCAAATACAAATACATAAGAGATCCTGACTTCCATTGGCAAAAGAGCATCTTCAGCCCCAGGAACGTTTCGGAGAGCTGCAAGGTGGTGGCTTATGCTTCTATAATCAGGCAGACTCTGTAGTCTCCAAAACCAAATTGGAAACCCACATTTTAAAGCTATTTATTTAAATCAAAATATTGGGTTGTCTGCCACTTAAAAAAACAAGTGTATATTGGGTTTTTTTTCCAATGTAATGGAGAGCGCTCGTAACCAGGAGGGAATGAGTCTTCCTACCTATCACTGCAACACAGCCACTTCTGGGATGAAACTTGGTAACTGATTAATAACACACAATGGTATTACATCACAGTTTAGGCAGCAAGAGAAGTAATATATCCAATTAAAACGGCAGGGGTAATTTAAACAGGCAGATTACAGTAATTACCCAGGTTGGAATTTGGCCAGGACAAATGGGTTAACACCCCTACTCTAAACAGGAACATTGTGGGATTTTTAATGACTGCAAGTAGTTAAGACTTTGATTTTCTATCTTGTCCAAGACAGAAAGGGTTTGGTTTTGCTCTCACTTGTGCTGCTGTGTAAAACTAGAATAAATCCTTTCGGGTCAATGAGGTTTACGTTGATGTACATAAAATAAAAGTTTGTCCCAGCGTGCTGCAGAGTCCCGTGCTGAGGTTCGGCAGAGGCTTGGGGGGACAGTATCTCCTACTGAATCATTAAATCCTGCTGGAGCTTAAGGTATTTGTTGGATAGGTCCCATCTGGCCCTGACCTGGCTTGACCCTACTTAATTTATGAGCTCTGATGGGATTGCTGCTGCCCAGGAATGACACTGTAGTAAGTAACAGACTGCACTCTCAGACTGCTGCCTTCCCCTCCCCTTATAAAAGTCTTCTGTGCTGTGGTACGTAATTAGTAATGAATGTTACCGAGGTGGATTTAGAGTACAATCAGTGGAAATCTGGTCTAGTTCCACTAAACCCCTAAATATCATCACTGTAATGGAGATCAGGATCTACTTCATGTTTTAGCCTACTGCTTCCGTCTGCAGTTGCAAACACTTTGTTTTTGGAAGGTGTAAGCACTAAGAATCTAATGCAAAGAGACTATATAACTTTTAATGAATCAGGCCCTTGAGGTTTACTTTTCACCCATTAGTTTTGGAATGCAAAATACATAGTTAAATTAGAAAATTATAATTCCCCAGTATCATCCAATTATAAAACAATATCTATAAAAGCCCCACATGAAACAGGAGTCCTACATGACAAGCACAAAAGGATTTGTGCTTGATTTTCTTTTAATCCAACATAAACAGAAGAATAATTCAATCAATCAGTTCAAACAAGTTCTACAGCAAAAAATAAAAACTGTTATCCTTGAATGATAAATGGGCCTCTGAATACAATGTTATCTATGACTTTGGGAGAAAAAAAATCTAAGACAGTATGGGGAAAAGTAAGTACAACAGAACACAGTATTAATTCAAGAAGCCCTATACCTGTATCAATATTTAAAATACAAAACTTTTCTTGTAAAGAAAAAAAAAAAAGACATAAGAGAAGAAACAACAATTTGCTGACAAAATGGATATTACAGTAACACTAACATAGATTCCTAATAAGCAATTTTGCAGATGTTATTTCTGTTCAGATCTTATATTGATTCAAATAACCTTTGCAATAATTAGCTGTAGCTCAAAAAAGATAAACAAATCATGAAAATATACAATTGTTCTGGACAAAAGATAGAGAGCACTTCAATGTTTCTAGCCCTGATCTCCAATTTGCTTATTATTAGAGAAGACAGGAGTAAATACAAAAGCTGGCTATTTCAGCCAGGCAATAGCTAATGCCAAGAAGAGAATGCGCATTCAAAGCTGTCCCAACTTGCTGCCTAATGAGTAGCAATTAATCCATCTTATTGTATTTCAAAATGCTGAAGACTTCATTCACATCAAAGGAAATTTTTCAAGGCTTTTATCATTGTTCATTTAAAAAGTATAGAGCTATCTTTAGCATTTTATAATTGACAACAATATTTTCTTTTTTATCCCTCAATGTGGAATGTAGAATAATGGATTTTAAAACATGTAATACATGTGAACTGTAGGCATTTTAATGTTTCTTTTTGTCTCTGTCTAATTAATCTTGCACTATGAAAAAATATCTGAAAGTCTAAGATAGATGTATATCCTGCTGTGAAGACTTTTACTCTCTATTTATGCACAACTTCCAATCCATCTTTTCTCCTGAATGGACAGAAGTGACTTTGGTACCCTATCAGTGAAAAGGTGGGAAATGCTGCAACCTAACACTATGGACTGGTGTATTTGACACGGAAGTACAATATTAGAGCACAAAAATTCTGCTTTGCCTCTTCCAGCCTCTGCATGAGAGGAAATGTCATGAAGAGCAGGCGCCTTTCAGATCTGTCTCTAAGGACAGCTTTAGCTCAGCCTCTCTTTCCATTTTCATGAGATGAAATTTCTCCAACTTCAGGAAGATTTTAATAACCTCAGAAAATTAAGATTAAAATCTCTAAAACAGAAGTATTTTCCTGCTGTAAAAAGAATTAAAATGTACAACATCCTGGAAGGGCTGATGGGATGTTCTCTACTGGTGGTCTTGAAATGCAGCAATAGCGTTTACGGGCAAACCTTCTCTTTCTTGCTGGCTAAGGACCCATCCGTCCAGAGCGACTGTAGGCACTTATCATCAAATAAAAGGGACTTTGCTGGACCAAGCAGATTTTATGGCATGCAGGTGAGATTTCAGTCTACTAGGTAAGCTTCAGTAATATGCTATCCAATGCCATGGGTGCAGGTAGCTCTGAAATCCTTCCATCCATTTGGATTTTTGCAGAAGACAAACACAAGAAGATTCACCCAAGTCCTCTCCTCACCATGAGCAGGATTCAGACCAAGGTGAGACAGAAAGATCTCTTGGTATAAAACAAATGCAGCAGGTACTTAGGGAACAAGAGTTATTTGTTATACCCTTTGTCAAAGTAAGAGACCAGGAATGGAGGTCAACAGGACAGATAGACCACATCCTAAAAGACTGATAAGAAAAGGCATTACAAAGAACACTAGCAATGAATGTCAGCTGGGGGACAAGAGCCTCTGTGCTGTGCCCCTGCAATCCTCAAGAGCCTGCCTGTGATTATTTCAGCTAAAGCAGCGCTGGCACACAGGGAACGACCAGCTTCTCTGCAATGCTCTGCCCCGTGTACACGTGGGAGGTACACAGAGGGGATGTCTGGTGGCAAAAGAAAGAAACATGGGAGATGGCGATGGCCTTGGGTCAGAGCTGTCTGAACTCGTAGCTATGGACTGGCATGAGGGATCTCTGCATTAATCCACAGAGTGCTTTCCCCTCATGCTGAACGTAGGAAACTTGACATCAGATGCATGTGGGTTTTTGAAGTAGTAACTGCTCTCCTGGATGCCACCAACCACAGGTTTTACAGAGCAATTGAAAGTGCTAGCTCATTGTTAAAAGGGTGAGATTGGCCTGGGGCAGAAGCAGTGCTTCCCTTGGATATCTTCTTTGTGGTCACCCCTTCACCAGGAAACACAGGCAGCTCCCCCTCCAGGAAAACAACAGCCCATCATCTTCCTCAGGAGGTTGATGGGGCAGTCCAGGCTGCTGCCAAAATAGCCCCTGTTGAAACAACGGGCATGCGTAGATGCCAAAATGTATTCACCTTGTCTTCCTTTCACATCAGTGATGTCCTTTTCAGGCAGTTTTCAAAGGACGCTAGACCATACAGATGGTTCAATACAGGAACAAGTAAAACGAGCAGTAGCACTAACAAAATGTCTGAAGGAGCAAGGTTCCATCTTGGGTCCAAAACCAGCGGCTTCTCCCACTTCCAGAGAGCAATTGTAGCTCCCCAGCAGAAAAAGCAATGACTCTCTTTCTCATAAAGGCCGCTCTCTTACAGCACCTTCTTGCATCAAAGTTTCATCTCTTACATGTGGGGAGGAAAAGGTCTGTGGGAGGCTGCAAGTTCTCCAGAAGGGGTCTGTGCAAGGGGGCAGATGTGCCATGGCACCTCATTCGCTGAGACCAAGAATGCCAAGAAAAAGGGGAGGGAGATGGGGCGAGCCTGGCTCTTCCGCCCTTTCTGGGCACCCCTCAGTCTGGGGCCCAGTCACCAGGGCTGTGCGGGGGCTCCTGGGGGAGCTAAATCCTGGAGGCAGGATGAGTACCCAGGAGCAGGGGCAGGAGCAGCAGCCTCGGACCCACTGGCCAGCAAGACGCACTGGGAAAGGGCTGGGGCAGCTTTTGCCGTCAGTGATGCCTGGAGGGCAGCAAGGTCAGGGGCCGGCAAACCTTTGTCACCAGTGTGCACTCTGTCCTCACCACGTAGTTGCAGAGAGTTGAAGCAAATGTCCCTGCAGAGTGACTGGCGTGTGGAGGTGGGAGACTCTTCCTGAAGCAATCCATTCCTTGCACCAAAATGGCAGCTCCCCCACCTTCTACTCAGCTCTGGGGGAGCTGCAACCCACTGACGGATGGGAAGAAGCAGCAAGGTCTGAAGCCCTTACAAAATATTTTGTTGCCCTTAGAGATCTTTCCTTCTTCAGGTGACTCCTTAAAATGAAAAATCCCTCTGGATCTCTATTTACTGCAAATGGCATCTAGGCTAGAGGTCTCAAATATTACTAGGGTTTAGCTAGCTTCTTTTTTCTTTGGAAAACTTCAATAAAAATCAGACAGCAGGTGTGGTACTTAAAAATATTTTTTGCTTTGTGTCTTCACATTTTAAGCTATTTTTGGCATTCAGAAAGGGAAATATTTTAGAACAGTAAATCCAATGTTTTTGTTAGGCTCCTAGGCCTGTATTTTGGTATCTGAGTGGGCTTTCTGATTTTTGTAGCCCTGAGTACTCACCAGATCTATAAAACTCCCTGACAGCTGGAGGTGCTGAGCACCTCTGAACATAAGGCCACCTATTTACATACTTAATTTTAGGCATCAAGGATTGACAATTTAAGCTTAAAATGCTACATATCTCTGTATTATTGCACCCTTGGTTAAAAAGCGGTATGTTTAAGTTGTCTTAGTTGTTCTTTATGAACCCCAACTGCTCAGCCAGTGCAGCTAAAAAGCCAGCCACCAACAGCCATACAAGCTTGCCAGCATGCTGCCCACTGCGGACGAAAAACCCAGTGCTTCTGTCAAGGAGGCCTGTTACAAAGCCAGGCTGTTATTTATATGCTGCAGTTCCAGGATCGTGGTAAGCATCCGCAGTGCTCACCGCTTAGTATTGTGAAATTACTTTCTGAAACAATTTGCTTTTCAGCTAGAACAAAAATGTGATTTGTTCTCATCTGGAGAGAAAAAAAAAATCGACAAAAAGAAAAAAGGAGGAAAGTAAAGATTTACAAGTTCCTTCGCGTTTTATTAAAAAGAAAAAAATCAACAGCAAAAACTGCAAAACCCCCTCCCCCACTTTTAAGTAATGTGAAAACAAAACAAAAAGGGTCCCAAGATCTCCACTGGAAAACTTGAAAAAACAAGCAATCCAAGAAACCCCTATTAAGCATTTCCAAGAGTTTCTTTTTAGCCTTAGAATATATTTTATGGAAGCAGGGAAAACGGGGACATGTACAATTCATCACGTCAGATTAAGCAAACATACTTAATATTCCCTGAACAGGACTCTGACTGAGGCTCTCCAAAGATTAAATGTCAATATCTTACTTTAAAAAATAAGATTTCAGGGAATCTTTTAAATAGTACGTAACTTGAGGTGATACTAGATTGTACTCTAGAAACACCTTATAGTTAGAGCAATCTTGATAAGCTGTGCTCTCTCTGCACTTGGAATAAATGATCTGTTTTAAGTATTCTTGATAGCATCTCAAAAGCACAGACAAAAAACATTTGGGAATGGAAAACAATTACCCCAATTACCCCTCTGGAAAAAGCAAAAAAGAAAAAGCGTCTACACAACTGCACAAAACCCCAGTGTATTTAAATACACTCCTAGCACTCAATTGTTAAAAAAAAAAAAAAAATGGACTAACGGGTTAAAAATCAGGTTTAGGTGCTGAGCTGTTACAAAGAGTAGTTCACTTTGCGTTTGGACAGTGTTAAAATGATGTTTTTAATGTGGATGCTAGTGCAGAAACCGGAGATTAAACACAAAGAGACGCAGACAGCTACCACATGCAGGAAAACGAGGTTACAGGCACGGCAGCACCAGGCGCTCGCCCATCACCGCGGGGAGGAGGAAGGGACAGGCATAGCAACCACAAGCCCAAAAGCAGAAAAGCGCATACCTTCAGCTTGGAATGAAAATCACGAGATTTCCTTCTGGCAAGAACCTGAATGTGACTAGACACCTGCAGGGTAGGGGAAGGGAGGAAACAAAGGAAAAGCCTGTAACCATGGAGATGAAAAGCCCCCTACAACTGGGCAAGCCAAACGTACCTTAATGGCGGCTTGAATTTCTCGAACTTTCTTTCTTGCTAAGACCTGTATGTGACTAGACACCTACATTGTTCAGGTTTATAGGGAAAAAAAAACAACAAACAAAAGAAAAACAAAAAGCAAATCAAATTTAAAATGTCTATTT
>VYZV01021241.1:93384-150496 GCA_013401275.1 Pandion haliaetus | reverse complement strand
TTTTTAAAAAAAAAAAAAAAAAAACTTTTCTGAGGGAGGAAGTTATTTGCATCTTCAGTAAGATCTGCTGTTAAAGATACCACATTCCCAGCCAGATACCAAGCTCTTAGCACCGAGGCTTAACAATACAGGTCATCACTGCAGTGACTTAATTAAGGAAAAAAAAAAAGAGAAAAAAAAGTGTAACCCACCAGGTTGTGCATTCAGCTACAAGACAGAAGACACAGTTCACAGTTGGATGCAGCCCACGTGCTTTGGTACCGATCCCATCTGTGGCCAGGCCCTGTGCTTTTGCGCAGGGAGCCGACAGGATTTCTACCCCATCTGCTGGGGAGGCAGATGCCCACTCTGACCATTTGCCACTAGGCTCGAGACATAACTTGGCACCAAGAAGTTTTATCCATTATTTATTGTGTTCTGCAGCTCCAATGAGGAGCCTCAGGCTGCGTTTTGACCCCACTGAAATGCTTTAAATTCTGGCACAAACAATAAAATACTGGCACAACACAGGTCCCTGAACCTGTGCTGGCTTCCTCAGTAATCTCGAGCATCAAGTCTGCCCACAAAACATTCATGTAAGTGGGAACCAGTAACTTGACATCAGCTTGAGTGATGTCCAGGTTTGGCCCATCGTCATTACATTTGGTAAGAAATTTGTGTAAATCCAGGCCTGCACTAGACCAGTTATTGGTCAGAAGTTGTTGCCTGTGCAGTGAAGGGTCTGGGCCCAGAGTCACATTGCTGTTTACTCAGGCATATACTGAAATCCATGCTATTGTTGATGAGGGTTTAATGATGCTGTCCAGCATCGCTCGGTAGTGCTCAGCATCCTATAGCCCTCTCTGTGAAGGTTGAAAACCTGCAGCAATGGTCAAAACTGCTAAAGAGAAATGTCTTATTCGTGTTTGACTCAGGGCATACCATATCAGGCGTTGTACATTTTTCCTAAGTTAGTTACAATTCCTGTCTGGGAAAGAACAAAGCAAAAGAAAGGAGAAACAAAGCTTGATTTCCTCCCTCTATAAGACTATTCCATGACAATAGTACCAAAAAGCCTTTATTTTCAGTAGGGAAGCAAACAGTAATGCATAAATGAGCACAGCCCCTGAAGGCCACCTTCAGAGACTTCCTCAGAAAGCAGCTCAGGAACCAGTTTGCAGTAATTGAGAGTTATACTACTGCTTACTAAGCAATTTTGTAGTCAAACACGTAGACCAAGTTTTCACATGTGTTCATTTGTTTTGCTTTCAGTGGGATATTAGTGGTGTTAAAGGTTATACAAGAAGCACAATTGTAACATTTAATTGCTCCAGCTGAAACTCAAAATTAACGACAATCAAACTTTTCTAAATACTCGGTCTAAAGTGATTTATGAATTGCTATAGAGGGATGTACAAGTACAGAGGCAGAACATTGCCATATGTAAGCCATCACAGCCCTCTTGGTTTCACCACAGCTCTACCAGCACATGCTGGCCAAGGATCTAGCCCCAAGGTCTGCATTTTGACTCCTGATGCAATTTTAAGATCCCAGCGTAACCCCCGACTCCTGGAGCTCACATGGGCGTAGCAGGGCAGAACTTGGGACTTTGTCTTTTGTTTCAGATTTCTTTGCTAATCTTTTGTTTGTTCCTTCTCCACGTGCTGCAGTTTCTCTTTCTCATGTCTTTTTTCATCCCTTGTACATATGTTTCCTTCTTAACTGACAAAGGACACTACCCAGCGCAAAATATCACCCAGTTCAAAGTGCTTTAAATTTGAGCGCTGGCAGCAGGCCATCTTTGTATGTGCCGACTCAGTGTCACCTTTCCCTGCACTACAAAACATGTATAGCATGCAAGTGTACAAGCCTCTGTCTTCCCCTTTGTCACGCATGTGGATGTGGAGAAGGGGAATCGCGCACTTGATGTTAGAGAAAGCGAGGGCACTCTGCAATTTGCAAAGCATTTTGAAACACTGCAAGGGTTTAGTAACCACTGCATAAACTATACAGAGCGTGTGCCTTCTGTGAGGCTGCTCATCACCGTGGATATTATAAATTAAAGGATTTAGTCATATGAGATAAGTTAATGGTTATGTGATAATCATCTGAAAAAGACTTAAGACTGGTTAGAGGTTTATTCTGAACCTTTGATGAATGAAATCTTACCATGGCCACAGACCAGGAGCCTGAAGGCTCTTAGGGGAATTTTTTATTATTTTTTCATCCTGTAGCAAGTACTGCTGGTGAGCTGAGAGCATGATTACGATCGGTCCTGCTAGACAGTTTTATTTATTTACCTCTAATATCCAAAGATCATAACCTCTATTATATAGGCAAATTAGCTGCACTTTTAGAAGTTCCATTATTCATCATCTCAAAATAATTATTATATTCTGTAATTGTCCTTATAGAGAAATAAGGCACAATACTTTATGCTTCTGCTTCAACTTTTGAATTATTTTTTCACCAAATACAGGGGATAATAGCTTCATGTACACATAGGTTAACAAAAAATACATCCTCAAACCACCACTGAAATGATGCACAACATAAAAAAATGGAGTTTTAAATATTTTCTAAACAGCTTGTATTTAATCTGAACAGTGAAGTCAATACATCATCTCATCAGAGCTGAAGCACAGACAGCCACTGCAGCCAAAATGCCATGTTTTGTCATTCACTGACATGCATACTTCCCCACTGGGTTATTTTACCTGCTTCCTGGTCCGTGTCTTCCCTGTTCTAAGTTTGATGTATCTGGCTATCAATTCATTCCTACCTGAAACAAAGAAAAAATCATGATATGGGACAAGCAGCATCACATCCATAAACACCATCAAAATACCACATTTAAACATATGAGCTCCATGCATATGAGGCTTATGTCTTCTTATACCTACTCCACTTTTCCTTTGCAAACTATTTATCAGTATTTCTCATTGTTCATCAGTATTTCTCTTCCCTCTCTTTAACAGACGTTGTATATGTGCCACACCAGCTATGCAGAGGGCTACGGGTTCAGTGTTTTCCCACTGAAGTCCTGCAGCTGTTTGCATGCAGAGAGGCACCTCCTTGGCCAGCGGTGGTGCCCAGGATGATCTCTCCCTGGAAAACCCCGCCATGCTGGCAGCTGACACAAGGTCTGGGCTCCTCTGGCTCTGCTTCTGACTGTGCTGGGTGGTGTTTGTCCCCCTGGCCCACTTGGACGCCTCCTGGGAGAAGCAGCTGGTCTTGAGAAGGTCGCGTGCCACCTGAGCCGAAGTGCCAGTGACCCAGATGTTACAGTTTCACATCAGCTTTTCTCCAGATTTTAACTCTACGAGGAGGACAGCAAAATCTATCCTTCCTTCCAGGAAGCACTCTGCCTCCTCCACTAATGGAAATCACTGTCCCAGTTCAGCAGGCTATCAATCACACCCTTAACTCTACGCAAAAGAGTGGTTAACTTGCGCTGCCTAAGTTCCTGCTGTAGTGGGGCCGATCAACACGGTGGTTTGTTATTCAGAGTTCTATTTCTCTTGGAAATGTATAGTATTTCCAAGTTTCTAAAATGGCTATTTGAGTCTTCTTCAGTCACACATTATGCTACCTAATATAAATTAACATTTTCTTTCCAAATAATTTCCTTCCTAAATATTGCTGACATGGAAGATAACACAGTTTTATGTGGTGCCCTGTTTATTTTCACTGCATATTATGTTACTTCTCCATGAGTTGTAATAACTTAAATATACTTGTTCAACAAGTCCTAAGTTATGGAGTTATTTGCATTCAGCACAGGGGATAAGCAGCCTGTGTGCAGAAAATGAGAAAACAGACTTAGCATCAAGCTGAAAACGGGGAGGTTAAGAAAATAACTTGTCACCCACCAAGTTATTTTAAAGTGGATGAGTACATACCTGGGGAGTGCAGAAAGTTAGTATATCAGCCAGGGACTCAAAGTCTTTCAGTTTGACATTGTGGGGGAGAGATGGGGAAGTTTTGAATTAGCCTGCCTATGTCTGAAGGGCATTTTGTTGACTGGAAGATTGAACACAGTTAGTCAAACTAGACCTTCATTTTCCTTTTTTCTTCTGTCTCCTCCTCTGAGCCTTACTTCACACCCTTTGCATCAAATGTCTCATGGTTCCTGTCTCTTCCATAGATTGTTTGCTAAATGGGTACCAGAATATGAAATATCAATGTGCTTCAGAGTAGAGCTGTGTTTTCTCCAATTCCCTTTTTGTTTTGGTCTGGACTGTGTGCCAGGTTTCCCGCAACGTGCCACTGTAATGGTGATGTGAGGTTTGTAACTCTTCAGCAGGCCTCTTCAGGACAAACTTTTCTGCAAACATTTCTGCACACAAATGAGGGACTTCCATATGCAAACAGAGCAGCTAGTTCCCTAATTTCACGCAAAGACCTTGTCTTTTGGCTGGACAGAAATTCTGCAGCCTGTCATGCCCACTGCTATTTGCAGTGAACAAGAGCCTTTGTGTTCATGGGGTGAACTAGGGAATGCTCAGTCTTTGTATCTCTCTATTCTCATGTTCTTTCTCATAATCCAAACAGTTCACTTCAAATATGCAGAATTAGTTTTCATAGTGGTGGCTGTCCCCCTATGTCCTTATGCTGTAACAGCAGCTACCTCAAAGTGATAGGACTGCACATTCACTTGCAGATGTTGGGCATGGACAGAAATGGAGCTGCTCTGCTCTTCATTAATATTAGATGGAAAAGTTCTACAGTGGAAAAATATCATACAGTTTGGAAAAAGGAACTAACAGAGAGGTAGAGAGCCCGAGGCCACAGCAATGAGAAGGGAGAGGAAAAGGTATACAATGACGGCACATCATACTAAATGTGCTCTGGACAAGAATTGTCCAAAACCTTCTTGCGTGGTACTTTTTATGCCTCTGCAGTGTCCCTTTAATGAGTACTAGGCTAGCAGACAGTAAAGAGGGTCACAAAAATTAAAAGCAAAACAGGAAGATGCATTTCAGCACCTGCCATTGGGGAGCCGGAAGGGGTGGTAGCCTGCAAGAGCAGCCCTCTGCGATCTGGCGAGAATCAGAGATCACCATATTCCTGCAATCACTGGTATGAGAGGTGGTATGAACATTTTTGTATTTCTAAATGCACATTTTNTACCTTCTTTGCATATCTTTAAGTGTGTGCACACATTAAACACCCAGAATAGTTTTTTTGGTGCAAAAAGCATTGTCAGGTTGTCGTTAGCAGCAGCCGGTGATGCTGAAAGGTCAATGACTGTAAGGTGATGTAAAGGATGTGTTGCCATCTCTTGTCCCTCTGTCTGTACTGAAGGCGTTTCAGATACACGGTCACAGCGCAGGTCACTCCAGCCACCCCTTGCCCATTAAGGTAGTCCTATGCAACCCTCTGTTGTAGCTGAGGAAGGAAGAGTTAAACCTTCTCACAGTTTCACAGTTTTCTTCCCAGTCAAAAGAGCTAAAAAACTATTTTTAAAGGAAAGCTCAGATTCTCAGGCAGCCACTTGACAGGAAAAGCAGCTTTACAAAAAACACCAAGCACTGAAAGTCTAGACTGTATTGTTCAAAATACCAGTCAAGTGCTGTCTCCAGTTGAGCCCCAGTCGACCCATGAAGTGCTTTAGCTTGAAACAGGGCGGGGCGGGGGGTTCTCTAGCTGCCATCTAGCCTGGCAGGAGTATGACTAACAAGATTGTGGGTATGCAAAGTGATCGCTTCCCTTTAAGGTGAAGTCTAGCTGGAGCCTAGCTCCAGAAGAGTCAACAGGCTGGAATACTTTGACTTAATTTACAGGGAGGAGGAACTCTACAAGGAACCATGCAAAGAGGCTGAGGCAACAGCCTTAGGTTTTCCTTACAGCCACATTTTCAACACAGCAAAGAAACATGCATCAGGTTTAGCCAGAGCAGGAGATACTGTAGCCTCATGAGGCTCACTAAATACCTTCTGCCCAGCCACAATGATATGAAAAGATGGAAATTCTTTTTTTGGACTACCAAAAAGCCATAAACAGAAACATAAGCACTGCCTGACATATACAAGATAGACATCCCCAATTAAAAGTTTACAGCCTTTATGTTCTACCAAACATTGGTGCTCTTCTTTACCAACTCCGACAGATACTACCAGAAAAGATCTTATCTCCCAATCAGCTAAGGCCCAGAGAGGATTTTAAAGAAGAGAAGTCTTAATAATCCTAAAAACACCTTTTCACGTTCTTGGGAATGGGAAGAGTCTGAAACAAAAGGAGGCTCAAGGAACTTATTTAACTGGCCATTAGAAACCTTAGGGTGAAAAATGCTCATTAATAAATAGATCTGTTTTTCCTCTAAGAAGAGCTCAGCTGTGGAAATACTTTCCATACACGCCCTCCTTCTCTCTCCCTGTCATATATATCTGGGAAATTGCCTGGCAGAAGAGAAGAGGTCAGGTTTACGAACTGTGAATGTCATCCGCTATGACAGTCTCCTACTTCGAATATTTTGGTTCAGGTATCAAAGAGAGGCGTGGGGAGGTGCCCGGTCAGATAAAACATCTTCACAGCACAGGAATCTTTTCCAAGGATCTTGAAAAGATCAGGAGAGGACCACAACGAATATTTTATATAGGCTTCTCTTGTGGTTTTTTTTTCCCTTTTAAGTTCAGGCTTTACCTGTCATGCCCTTCTGTACTGTCAGTGCAATTGCAAACTATAATTCTCCCTGGACTGTAAAAAGGGGGTTCAGCTAGAAAACAGTGCAGATGCTAGAAAACCTGCGAGGCTTTGTGAGGTGCCAAAACCCCATTGTGGCCCCTCTGGGGGAATGGCTGAGCCCACAGGGCAGCCTTGCTCCTGCCAACCAGTGGGACACAGGCTCTCTCCGCCTTCCCAAACTACTGCCCCATCCCTGAGGAGCATAAGCCTAAACAAAGGAGTGTGCAGTGATCCCGGACACCTCACAGGCAGCACGGAGGACTGACATTTCTGCTCTTCTTGTTCAAAATAAGTAGAAGCAGCTGCAAAGTGGGGAGGCTCCCACCCGCCTCTCCCCAGGGGAGGCAGTTGTTGCTCTAACAGAGGGCCCTTGTGCAGAGAAGCCTCCCCCACTAAAGTTATTTCCAAAACCAGCTTAAAGCAGCCAACCATCAGCCCCCACAAAGGTCTCTACAAGGCTCCCAGGTGCCACCCTTGGTGCTGAGGGTGGGTTTGGTCCCACTCACTCAGCATAGGCACTCACCCGAAGGTGAAAATCACCCCCTGGGTGAGGACGTAACCAGCAACCCCCTCATGGGCCAAAAATGGCACCACCACCTTTGCACAGGAGCCCTCAGGCCTCCACAGGCAGCCCTACCAGGACCCACATAGCTGTGGACAAGCCCCCAGCCATGCCGGGTCCCTTTCCCCACGTTCCGGCGACAGGCAATGCTGCTTAAACCTGGTCCCCACCAGCAATGGGGCAGCAAGCTGGTGCATCACATCCCTAGTGAGCCGCTGCATGGCGGGTGTCTTTATTTAGAACATTAATGACACAAATTAACCCTCTGCCCTTCCAGCTCCCAGTAGTAGGCACCATCCAAATGTGATAAAAACAGGTAAGTGTGGGAAATCAAGCTGGTTAACAATTTGAAAATGAACAGCTAATTTTAAAGTTTTCATACTCAGCAAAATAATTCAAGTAATGACCAAGTAGAAAAGCCTATTCTTTTCAGATAATGGTGTACTATGAATTTCTCCAAATTCTGTGAGACTGTGGCTCAAAAGAGGTATTCCACATCCTGAGTGCAAAGTCTTGGGACCAACCTGCACAAACATTTTATCTCCAAAGCCATGCTTACGGCCGTCTCTTCACCATGGCAAAGCTTTTCAGCTGGTTTTGGCAAACTCATTCTGGTCACCTCTGCTTGAAGCTGTTACGACGGCCTGGTGATTGCAAAGTGCTGCACACAGGCCCAGGGGCCAAATTTGGAGAGCTAGCTGGAATTTTGCTTGATGAGAAGCCTGCTGATGAGCTCGCTGCACCTTAGGCGAGTACTCTCCTGGGACAGCCCCTGTGAGCAGCACTGAGCCCCTTGTCTCACTCCTGAATACGGGCCAGATCCAGATCCCACCCAACATCACAGGGGTCTGTGTGTGGACATCAGCAGCAGGGACAGGCTGGTTTGAACGCTTTCCTCCATCAGAAGGTGGCATGGGGCCCTTGGGTGGCCAGGCTCGCAGCCCGCAGAGGAAGAGCCGCTCCACTGTGGCGCTTGGCCCCGGCGTTTTTCTGCTCCGTTTTGCCAGCAGAATATCCAGCTTCGGGAGAGCTTGCCTAAAATTTGCCGGTGCCGCTTTCTGAAGATACTTTACAGCTAAATTGGCTAACAAAAAGCCTCTTGTAGATAAAAGAGCTCTGCAAGTCAACAACTGGCTAAGCAGTTTAAAGCCCTAAGTGAGGCATCCTCTATTTAAACGTTATAGGCAAATCTAATTTAAGCTTTTAAAAATATTATGGGCAGGTGTTTAAGTCGTCCACACACTGGGTTTTGCGAGCGCTTTGGAGGGGGCTGGGCAGCGCTTCCCAGGCGGGCAGCATTTTGTTCAGACAAGCTTTCTGCAGAAGGCCACGTGACATAGGCCAAATAAACAGCATCTGGGGATTTTCAATTACAGACCTTCACCCAGCATGCCTGCACTGTAATCTCTACCAGATGAGGCTCAGGCCTCACTATTTTCAATAATTCACACACTGTGTACACATAACATGACAATAAGGGCATTCATGCAACCGCCTGATTCGCACATCAAAGCTCCCAAATGGCCAGCTGTAAGCATGCTTACTGCTGAATAATTCATTCTTTTCACAGGCTTGAAAAAACGCTCAGCGGGAGTTGGCAAGCTTGTGTTCTTTCCTGTGTGGTATGCTAAACTCAAATTTTGAAAGAGGTACAGCCCCACTAAAAAGAGTCAGAGATCCAACTATTTAAATGTGCATTTGCGAGCTTTCGGATGGCTGCTCACAAAAAAAAAAAAAAAAAAAAAAGTGCTACATTTCCAAGTGGGTAGTGGAGATAAGATGAAATACACTACATGAATTCTAGGGCAGGTGTTTAATAGAAATAAAATGATAAAACTGTTTTCGAGATGATAAAAATATTTTTTGCATATATTATTCCTCGCTAAATATCTCAGATATACCAGAGGCGTAATAGTTAACAAGTTCAGCAAACTTGAAATTTCCACATACTTAGCATAAATTTTCTACTATATGGCAAAGAGGGTTTTAGTTAAGACTAACACATATGAAAACAGCAAACACAGAAACACCGGAGCTAATTTTGTAACTCCTATTTACTGTTCTCAGATATGGGTAGAATACTAATTTCTAGATGATATTTTAACAACTCCAAATTTGCAGCTGTGTCTCTGAACATTTAGTGTGCAACCGGTGAGTGTTCCAGATTTTGAAAATACTTTGGCTTTATACAACAGAAGCATAATGTAAAAAAAAAAAAAAAAAAAAAAAAAAAAAAAGGCGGGGGGAGGGGCTGGAGAAAAAAAAGGTCTGCTTCATAATATCAACTTTTCTTGACTGTCAATCAATGCCAGAACCAGCAGGATCAACTAGTCGTGACCTCTCCTTATAGCAAACACATGCTGCTTACCAGCTGTGGACTGTGTTTTTTACACCCTTTTCTCTATCATTCAGAATGGCTTCCTCCTAATCACAATAATCCCAAAAGTGCTAAAACATATCAATCGTCCTTTAAGCCCTGCCTACAAAAGGCCAGCCGTCCAGCCTTTATGGGCTTGTCCAACAGCAGCTGATACTTCATTCAACTACAAATCCAATTTAGCAGTTACAAGAGGTTTAGCATCACTGGAAAAATATTGGTGTTGATCCTGCACTCTTAAGTCAGCAAATATTCCTTTGCCATATTGTTTAGCTTTTTCTGCCATATTTACACTTCTGCTGGATTTCCCTGGATGACTTCAACAACAGCATTTAACCTCTGAACTGGTAATATTTACAGTTGATCAAACAGCAATTTTTAAAATATGTTTACCACAATTACAGAAACATAAGCCTATTTGTATTCCAACTGTTACGATTCTGAAAAAAACCCCAACCAACAACCCTAAAAACAAACACAGTCATTTCATTCAAAACCATAGAGCACACTTTATGTATTAGTTATGCAGGATGTTATTTATTATAGCCCTTTGGGCAAGTTCATGGCAATTCTTTCACTTATGTATTTGTAATTGCCAAGTGAGCCAATGCAAATACTCCCTTGATCCCCCTCCACTTTTTTTTTTCCTTTTTCTTTTTTTCCTCTTTCAGCAGCAGTATATGTAATACCTAAAAGTAAAGAGGGCAGACCCTATCTAGGGAATTTACTATTCCCTAGCCCAAACCTGCAAATCTGTGGGACCGCTCAGTTTAGGCAGCCTTTAATAATGGGAATATAAAACAGGAGATAACTCCTCCGGCCCTGTGGTAGAGAATGGGAGCTGCTTTTCACTTGCTTTGTAGTGAAAATAATCAGCATAACCTGCATCAAGCACAGGATTTCCATCTCTCTGCACAGGCACTTGTTGGAGGGCCGGGGCCACCCAGCTCACCCACAGCCAAGGAGGGAGGCAGGTCCCCACAGTCCCCCAGGGAATGGGGTGGGGGCAAAAAAATAATCGAGTGTCGTAGACCTGCTGGAGCTTGTTGCTTGGATCTGCACTGAGTCCTTCAAGAGCCAAGGCTCTGGCTCTGAATTTAGGTAGGGACCACGCACAAAAGTGGCCATCCCAGGACAGGAACAGGAGGAGACAAAAAGACCGCAAGGCTGCTAAAATGGGTTATAAAGACTGCCCGAGTGGTGTGTGTGTGTATGCAGACACACGCACATGCAAAATTACAATAAACCACTTAAGTATTGTTATACACAAATTAACTGCTTGCAAAGCGTACTGTAACTGGGTTGCCCAAGAGGACAGGGAAAAGAAAAGATCCAAGAAACAAAATAACTGAAATAATCCCTTCGGATGCTAATGAGCGAACAATTACAATGACTCACTGAAGTTATATCATAATGATACTTCCAAAGAAAAGAACTTTTTGTGTATTGTATTAAAAAAAACAATAAAATAATCCCAGATTGAAGCAATACCACAATTTAATTTATACAGCAAAAGGGAAATGACCTAATAGTAGCATGGAAAGATATTATCCTCATGTCAAGTCTTAACATACTGGGTTTTATGCCAGCTTCAGTTTTAAAGAAAACAATGAAAAAGACCCATAGACACATCTGGTTCAAAAGTCTTCATTGACACTAATGCAATGCATTGGATTCTGTTTGGCAGTTCTTCATACTGGGAAATACTCCACATAAGCAATGTTTATTAATTTTCTTGTTCTGAGTTTTTAAAAACACAGACAGAACATATTTCAAAGAGGGAGGAATGATCCAGAGATCTCTCTGAATATTCATTAATTAATATTTTGTCAGTATCAGTTGTCTCAACAAAAGAAGGTTTTACAATTTACTCTAAGCCACATTTAATTAAAATTTATGTAACAAAAATACATGGAATTTTTTTGCTCCCTTGTAATTACATTATTTTCTACTTACTATAAACCGTATTTTACTGCAACCAAAAATGCATTTCAAAACAAGCAGCAATTTTTAGGCTTCACTTCAGAATATACAAAGAAATCCCCATAGGAAAAAAATCCCCAAACTTGACCTTTGCCATGCCTCTGGATCAGCTACAGATGTTTAGTGAATTATACAAAAACCTATGTCCTAAATCTGACATTCTTTTTTTTTCCCCTGCTATGATAGGAACTCTTAGTAACCTATCTGTGAAGCCCCATGCGACTTCCACATGCGTATGTAATTGCTGTGTTGTTTACCAAGGTAGTTGCAATTTTTCAGCGACATGAGCAGTTCAGAAAGAAGGCTCTTGCCCAATACTACTGACAGAAAGTCTGATTTGGACAGGAATCCTTCAAATACACAGACAATGGGCTGGCTGGCCTGTCGTGCATGATGGATGAGTTAAGGGGATTAAAACCACTATTTGCATTAGAATAGATAAAAATTAGCAAAATAGAATTTCTCAGTAGGTGGCTTCAGTTCTGTTTGTTCTCTTAGGCAAAATGAAGTTCATTTTTAAAGGAATTGCGATTGTTTAAGTAACGCTCAATTGCAGAGGAGAAGTTTTGGATGCCGGCTTGCTTTCTGTTGTTTATTCTTTAAGAAATCCACCTTAACTATCACTACAACAGTATCCTTTCCCCCCCATGTTTAATATTACAACATTACATAACTACAATGTTCTAACTGCTTTAAACTGTATGTATATCTAATGCGCACATGTTTCTGAGCTGCATATACCCCAAAAAGTGTTTTGAGTTCAGAGAGAGATAAAAAAAAAGATAAAAAAAAATTACTTTAAATTGTGTATTGATGCTTTACTGAGGTTCTGAGTATGAGCCCGTGACTCAAGAACATGTAAGAGGCAGATGCTTGAAATACTGCATGTTTCTTTTGACTAGATTCATATTGCACACAGTGATGGTGCTTAAAAGACTCAGAAAGAGCTGCACAAAGTAACATAATGAAAGACTCACCTTACAGAATAGCATTATATAGTTTATACAATATAACTTTGAAAGAAATCAGTATGAACAAGTCAGTGCATGCAAGTACGCAATCAGATGTAGAAACTCCAGAAACATCCATGGACCACCTCCCCTCACTCCTGCACAAAGCAACCAAGATGTGCCTGTCAAACAAGAGTTGTAAAAGTAATGGAGGTCTCCCTCTTCGCAAGGCTCACACATCCAATTTGCAGACAGCAAGCAACCTGCAGAAAATCCAGCACATTTTAAAAAAACATGTCTGTGTACTGCCAAATATTTATGAACTCCTCGTCCGTTTTAAGGGTGGACTGCTGTCAGACTGGTGATATATTTCCCTATGCCCTATAGCAGCATTAATAGAAAGTAAAGCTGAGGCATTAAGGAGGTAAATTTCTTCCACTGATGACATTACAAATGGGAAAAGCTGTGACATGATTTCTCAACTCAGCATTTACTATAATGAGATTTTAAGAGAGCAGGTCACTTCTCTTGCTCAGTCATGGGGGTTCTGGCCAGATTCAGAGGCTGTCTAAAACAAGTCAATGCCAGAGACTGCAGCCGGGGATGGGATCTCCCTATACAGCTCCCAGGGAGGGGGCATTCATCTGCAGGCGAGGGAGGACCTCATGAACTGCCTTCATTTTCAGCTCCACAGACCCTGCACTGGCATTCATGCAGCTCTTTGCAAAAACTGTTTATTTAGCTTATGAATTATTTGGTGTCTGTGTCCCACACAGTTAAGATGCTTTATTTTCACAGCAGGTGCAAAGAGGTATTTGAATTTGCATTATGTCCAGGGTATTTGGACTCAGTTTGTGTTAGATGACAGCTTCTGACAGCAGATGGGCCAAGTAGAGAAACGTTTGACCGACATATGAAAGGGCCTGGGATACATCCAACACTAACCTTGGTTTCCAAGTTATTTCACAAGCACAAAGTAACATTTTGTGGAGATTTTATAGCTAACAATGTCATTCTAGCTACAGTACAATAAATATTTTGCTCCAATTATGAACCCACAAGAGAGACCCACAACATACTTTAGCTACAGGGTAAGTCATTTCTTGCAAACCCAGTTTCAAAACACACTTAAAATTGGGACTCCTTTAACTCTTTTTTTAGCCTAAAGAAAGACCTGTCCAGATCAGTTGCCCATTCCTGCCTCCCTGCTGATCCCACCTGGGTCACTGATGTTCGAGCTAAACTAGCGGAGAACAATATCCCTGCACTTTTGAAGGATCCCCAGGACACCAGCCCAAGGGGAAAAAAAAGAAACTTTAATGTCATCCTGAAGTCAGGTATGAGAACACAACAGGCTGCTAAAGAATGGAAGATAGCGCTGCTTATTCTGAAGCTCAGTTACGTGAGACAGCAATTAGGAGCTGAGTAATTAAATAATACTGTACCATAATGTATTTTCTTTAAATTTGGAAGTGTTCCTCATAACCTACTCATTCATCAGAGTGAAAAATGCCTGCCTGACTCTTCCTGCTTCTCTGCCCCAGACTCCACGGCCTCCAGCAACTCCAGCAGTCTACAGCACATCCCAAGCAGCATAAATACCATGTTGCTGATTTCATTATCATTGAAAACATCCATCTGTGCCTTTCAAAATCTGTAGGATTATCTTGGAGAATCATAAGAAAATTCTGCTTCATGTATCCACCAAATGCATTAGAGTCCTAACATTTGTAATTTTCGTTATAAATTATTTCACTTAAAGTGGTTGCTTTGGATGATGGGAGGGCTCTTTTAAAAATAATTTTTAAGGGGTAGGACATGCCAGAGAATCAAAAGAAAATTACAGTTATTTATAATCTTTTTACCATTTATTTGTTTCTATAGTAAATCACTACTTTCTTTTGCTTCCCAGCTCATGCCTTTATTTTACATAACAGTTATCCAAAAAGCATACATTTGGAAACCTTTTCTTTGTTTGTTTTGGATAAATGAGTAATGGAGTGCAGACATGGTTTCATGCATAATTCTTAATCCCACTTTCTTTAGGCCTGATGCAGTAGGAGAGAAACTTTAGTCAGGTTGTTTTGTGGCTGAGAAATGTTGATGTGGGACTGGAAGAGGAGACTGAGCTTCCAGTCGCAGCTCTGCCGCATTTTGTTGTTGAGTCCCTATACTCTCTTCACAGTTTTTGCCTGTTATAGAGGTTAGTTCTCTAAAAATCATGGCAAAAAAGGTGTGTGAATATCAATCCCACTTTCTACCCGATGGGCCTCCCCTCTACCCGCGTCCATGCCAGCACATTTATCATACTGAACAGCCTCAGCTGCCAGTGGCTTCTAGTCCTGACAGCAACAAGGGACATTTCATGAGGAGCAGAAGGACTTTGCCTCTCAGCTCTCACATGCCTTGTTGGGGGCTGCGGGCCCAGAGCTGGCATTAGGACAAGGACAAGGTGGAACATGTCCCAGCGTAGTCCCCACAGCTAACATCACTAGACCCACAAGGGGTGCACTGGCAGGAGCTGTGAGCGTGGCAGCCTCACGCAGCAAAGAAGGAAAGTTTAAATACACACAGATCTGGAATTGCATTCAACATTTATTAATGTCGTTTAGAGATTTCTACCCCTACCAAGCTCCCAGTTTGCTCATGTGACTTTATCATCTGTTTAGTTTAACCTGCTGATATGGTAATCTGTAGTCTCTGGTACATAAAATGATTTCATATTTCTTTTGAACGATGGCTCTTTATGCACTTTTCTCTCCCCTCTTTCAATGTGCGCGCTCTCTCCCTCTCCCCTCCTCTCCTCTCTCACCCCTGTGCCCCGCCAACAGTAAGGACAAGTAATACCAATCCTTCCCCTTCCTCAGTTGTTTCCAGGATAATCCTCCATCCCATATTGGTTCAGCTTTAAAGATCACTGCCCTTCTGCCCAGTCCATACCATACAGACTTGACCCTAATGAACACACACTCTATCACACTCTACGGGAGGTTATTTTGCAGGCGCTACTTCCTAATGGGCAAAGCCCTGAACAAGACTGCTGCATCTTACTTCTAACTTGGCCAGTGGCCAGATGGATGCATCTTGACTCAGGGAGAACTGCAGTATCAAGGGAGGGAGTGGTCCTAAGCTTCACTGGTGCGCAGCTGAGACCGACAAATGAAAAAGGGTTTTAAAGTGTTAAATACTGTATAGTTGTTTTCAGCCTTCTGATACTGGTCTGAATTCAGATGAGTCCCTTGGTGAAAGGTTATTTCAGATCAGTGGCAACGCGATCAGTGTCCCGCTTCCTAATTCACAAGTTTCTGTCTATGCAAGCACAGAAATAGTCATCCAGTGCTTTGCTAAAACACAGGCAGTGTACAGAGTACTGTACTGTACCTAAACTTCTGCCAAGCCCACCTGGCAGCAAATTTCTTAGTTTTACAAACCTTCAAGCACTCTACTATATTTTGATCCTTTTATAGTATATGTATTGGTCATGAAGGCATTTTCACTGAGGCAACTGGCAAATCCATCCTGAACCTGGCAATTGCAGCAATATCAACATTTTAGCACACACTAGATTTTTGCTATTAAAAGACATAAAGAAATGGTCATTGGGTCGGCCAAAGAAATTCTACCTAACATCAGGCATAGCTATAACATATGCACAAAGAGATTAAATTAGTGCTGCAGAGACTTATCAAGAGTGCTTGCAAGAGTGACATCCCTTCATCTTTCGTAAGATGCCTATGAATATATCAGTACTCACCCCTCCAGACAATAAATTGAGCAATGCTGATTTTCCATAAGGACTGGTGGACTTGGTAGTGTTAGGTTAACAGTTGGACTCGATGATCTTAAGGATCTTTTCCAACCTAAATGATTCCATGATTCTATGACATAAGAACAAGAAGTAAAAATATACTTACCTCAGAGGCTAACAAATGTTTATATGAAGCTATTAAAAAGCTGAGATTTAAAACAACACATTCATTTAAAAGAAAATAAAAGGTTCTTTTGGGTATGGCTGATGCAGTTATATGTTTTCTGCTGGGGGAAATTTATAGCCACATTATTGCTGTCAAGGAGGGTAGTGAGCCACAAGGATTTCCAGATGCCATGTGTGAAGTTTCTCATTTCCCCTACTATACTAAAGTACATTATCACCCAAACGCAAACAAGCTTTAAAAAGTATCTGTCATTAAAACATGTGTGGCCCCCTTGCCTGGACTTAAGAGATTTGGTTTTTTTCTTTTCCTTTCCTTTCTTTTTAAGCCAGATGGGAGACTGTACTGCAGAACTTCCCAAGGGCCTAATACTGATCATACTGCTGTCGACAGTAATACTTCGGGCTGCATCCCTATTGCGCGCTGCACCCTGTCAGTGAGAAAACCTGGCTCTGCCAAATAGTAACATTTCACGTGTAGAAAAATCAGTCAAAGGAGTGGAAGAATTGCAGCCATGACATTTCTCAGAATGGCTATGGATGTGAAAACGGATTTAAAAGAAACACAGAAGATAAAAGGAAAAAACATGTTCACGTTCCTCCTGTACCTGTAAACACAACTTGTGGCACCAGCAGACAGCCAAGGGACCTGTGCCACTGTATGGACACCAGTGAGCAGCAGGGACAGTTTCCTCGCAGGAGATCAACCTCACATCTGGCAGTGTGTTCGCAGAGATGGCAACCCCATGCCATAAGTGCATTCAAAGGCAAAGACCACCGCCAGAACAGCTTCTGCAAGCCTGAAGCAGAACGATCTCTAGTATGAGTGTCTGGGATTGCTCTACGCTCAGATGTGAGGCTTTCAAGTGGGAATGGGTGCAGAAGAATGCCTTGCAATTAACTATCTTTCCAGCTCTTACTCTCCTACCAGAACGGTAGGAGAATTAAAGCTAGAAAATCTTATAAGAAAACTTTTGTTCCCAACTGGGTTTGTTTTAAAAAAAGGGAACATAGAATTTATGCAAAGGTCCAGCACAATGGTGCTGAAAAGAAGATAGAGATGGAACCATCAGAAGGCTGATGCTGTATAGTCCCCACTGATTTTTTTATTTACAGTGAAAGCCACAGTCTGAAAGCAGGAGTTTTGTTAAATGTTAACTTGAATCTTTTGCTGAAGATGAAAACTAAATGGGAGATGTTGAGTCCAAAGCAGAGCTGTCCCTTCTGTCTTACATCTGGAAGCACACCAGCAGCAAGATCTTGAGTGAGAGCAAGAAGAACAGTTTTGCTGAAAACCCAAGAATGAAACAGAAAGTCTATTAAAGAAACAGGGACATGCTGGCATCCTGCACTCCAGTTGGAGAACTTCCCCGCTTCTACAGGGCCACAGGCACAAAGTGGCACCTGTTTCTGAGGTACGCTTAGCAGAATGAAGGCTGAGGAGAGCACCGTGCCAATGCCAACCAAAATGATTTTATGCCAGTTTTATCACATAAGCTTTTGTCCATTACCTCAAGAAACAGTTTCCACGTCTTCAGATCTTTCTTATGGTCCTTCCAAAAGAGGGTATATACAATGTAAGCCTCAGATATCAAAAGGACACTCTTTGAAGCACTAAAGCAAATCCCTGAAACTATATTTTCTTAATCACACCAGACGCTTGGCTTGCAGTTATGCTATAGTATTTTCTGAAAGAAACACAGATCTGGGTAACAAAAATGGTCCCTCAGAAACTCTCGTGCTCCACATTAATACTTCAGAAGAGAACAACTGAATCTCTGCTACAGCAACCACTGCAAATAACTGAAGACTCAAGTGCAAAGTGTGCACGTTTGGTGAAACAGAAAACAACCAACACAATTATTTCCATAAAATTAAGACCGGTCAATAAGGACAAACCCCTTTTCAAATCTACACAGGGCAAATCATTGCCTTGCTGTAGTATCATGATTGAAGCTGAACTGCCTGAGTCTTCACAGCACACACTTCTAGCTAAAGAAACTCATCCAGAGTGCCTACCGCACCTGTCAGTGCTTGATACTCCAGTCTTGCTAAAACCCAAGTTAATACATTGAAAACAAAAGTGTCATTACGGTGCTTTCAAAATGATCACTCTTGCTTCTCCTTCATCTATTCATTTCTGCTAGATTAATTAAAGGCTTCAATTAAAATGTAAGCCAATTTATAACAGTTTTTTAAATTCAGTAACTCAGATCTTTCCATCCTAGTACTTATTTTCTATTGTAACATCTGCCATTACGGCAGGCTTTTGTTTGCATCTTTTCCCATTCTTACCTGGACAAAGGGCTTTTTTTTTATTCTCCAGATAAAACAAAAAGTGAAGATGTCAGACATTTCTATGTGCATAAGTAAGGTGTTTCAAGGGTGAGTATGAGCTAAACAGCCTCAACAGCTCTAAGAATTAGTTCACAAATTTGCTGATTCTCTGAGCACAGGAAATACTTTGACTTGTGCGTCTGAGAAAGTGAATCTCCACAGAAATCAGATCTCAGTCTGTCTTCTTTCTGTACCTTCCCAAGCAAGACCCCCAAGGGCTCCTGCCTCCCTGTCAAGAAAGAGGTGTAAATATCCAGGTATTTGCATAAGAGAGAATGCAGTCAGAGTCATCTACATCTACCCCGCAGGCACTTGGTGGTACACATGCTGTGGCAGGATCAAGGTGTCTCACTTGAAAGTGCCTTTTCTTTGTCTCTGCTGAAGAGCTGCTGACTGTTATGCTCTGCCCATAGCCCATCCTGCCAGCGTTATCTCTCAAATTAAGAGTGTCCTTGTGTTGCTGCCAACAGTAGGTTTGAACAAGTACTTCTGCGAGCAATAGAACCAAGGAGGCCTTGTTTCCTATGGCTCTGGGTCCTGACAATGAGTTTTTGCATGGATCCTGGTGCCTTGTCTGCCAAGGGCTACACTCAGCCTTTCCCCAGCAAGATGCTCACAGGGTATCTCTCCCATCTACCCACTGTCCTCTTTTCAAGGAATTTCTAAAGATGTTTCCTAAAGAGCATCACCTCTCCAGTTCGGTTAACATTGAGCAAAGGATTTATAAATGTGACTGGGGAGAATTGACAGGCAGACATTTGTGGACTGCTTTGCAGCTGTGGACAAAAGAAAAGTTCAAGAGAGAGAGTCCTGTTTCACTGTTGTATTCAAATTTGCATTTAAAGCTCAGCTGCTTGACATTTGAACATGATTGCAAAATGTATGTTAAGAAAACTCATCTCGGCCATCTAGATCCTCTATCCTTGTAGTAAGCACTAAAGATCACAGGAAAAGAACAACAGAGACCAAAGTGGATCATGAAGTTTTCCTCCTCAAAAAGATTTTCTCTTCTAAACTTGTAGATTCATGACTGTGCTTGAGCAGAGAAGGTAACAGAAACCTGGGATAAAGCTCTTTATGCTGGAGACATTAGTGGACAAAAATAACAAATTCAATCCCAGTTCCTACATCTGGTCTTTTATATAGATGATGGTTCACATATTCAATACATACGTCTTACTAAACTTGGGTTTAAAATAGTTTAGGATTAAGTAGAAATTATTAATATTTTACAATGCCAAAATGTTTATGGGTGAAGAGATTGAGATAGTAAAACCATTGACCTTATAATGTTAAATAAATGTTTACCTGGCTTTAGGAATGAGTAAATTGCACTGTTATATTAACTGTTGTAATTTATTCTAATTTGAGAAGCTTAAAACCAGTGTAAATTACATAAATTGGGCAAACTTAATCCCTGTGTTTAAGTCCCCTTAAGGCCAGTCATGTTCCTTGGAATTTGAAAGGTTTCATTGAAGTTGTTGTCAGTGGCATCTTAAAGTGTGTATATAATGAAGAGCTTGATTTTAAATACAGGTTTTTTTTTTAATTGCTGTCATAAAATAAAATATACTTTTTTAAAAAATCCTGTTTTCTTTCATATAAATGCCTTTTCTTTTTCCTAAAATGAAGGAAATAAAACCATCTAGCATTCAATACTGGGGTCAGTAGAAATCATTGGCGGGAAAGTTCAGCATTGCTTTCTACAACATGAAATCTAATACATCCAATAACAGCTTACATTAAATTTGACCTAACCAGTGGGCAGAGTTTTTAGAAATAACATCCCTTTGCACAAAATCAGTATTTTGAAGGATCATAATCTTAAAGTGACCTATGGAAATATAACACCTCTTGTATTCTCAAGAAGATTACACTAAACCGAAGGATGGTATATGCTTACATCCAGTAAGGCAGAATACCTACTGAGCCATGTAGGAACAGGCCTCAAGCATAAACACCCAACACTTTTTTCAGGAACAAAGAAACTACACCAATTCATGTAGGAACAGTCTCATCCAAATGTAGTTCAGTCTGTAAGAACAGAGAAATGGACCCATTTCACAAGAAATGGACACATTTCCAGAAGACTTTCTTTGGTTAAGATTTTCCCATTTTTCCTTTGTCGACCCACTCAACCTACAACACAAATGCAGGTTTCAGTTCCAAAAAAATACCAGCATGCTGAAGGCATCTGGGAGAGCAGTAAATTACTAGTAGATTGGAAAGATTGATTTGTGAAGAAGTTACAACAAAGTGGAGACATTGCAATCAGCATGTACATGGTGTAAAGGCCGAGTCTCCCAGCAATCTCTGAATGCCCTCAATTCCCACTAGCAGACTGAAGTCAGTGGGAGCTCAGGACATTCAACAATTCATAAAAATTAAAGCAGGGCAATGACTGTTTTTATTGTTTGTTCTTGGCAGTACCCTGTAAGAGCTAGATGCTGAAGGAATGCATGATCTATGTTGTGACAACTTTGCAATTTAGAAAGACTTAAGCAAAGGGATAGGGTAGTGAAAAGGGGTGTAATAAGTGAATAAAGTGATCAGAACTGATGATGGCTGGCATTCTCTATTAATACAGCAATCTCTGTATTACGGGTAAAGACTATTCCCAAAGCAGCTCAACCTACCTGTTATTGACATACTCATTTCCTACAAATCACAGTAAAAGTGCTTCTCGCGTGCGTCAGAAGGCCATAATCTAGAGGACTATGTGGGTATTGTATGTGGGGAAGGTTGCAGGCCAGCTTCGGCACTACATTGCACTCACGGGGGGAGTGTGCAGCAGGGCGTACCCACTGCAGGTGGGAGTGAAAGAGACTGATAAATGGAGGTGGGGAGAGCTGCACAGGGGGCCAGGGGCTGCTTTGTGGGCACAGACAAGAGTGCTGCCGACTGCATTGTGAAGGAAGACATCCAAGCTGCATAAAGACAGAAGAGAAGCAGAAAGAGATTTTTTTTTGACCTGATATGTGAGAACATACACAGAGGGATGATCTTAACAAAGCATAGTTTAAATATTAAGCGAGAAAATACCTTCCAGATTTAAAACAAGCTCCAAAGAATGTCCCATGTTGAGGCACCAAAAACTAAATTGGGCAATGCATTAGAAAATATGCCAAGAGGAGGAACCTTCCACCAAGTCTCTTTTTTTTTTTCCCCAATGGATGTATATTTAATATTTTTTTCCTGTATAACCTAAAAATCTACACCTATAACAGAGCCCCAGGTGATAGGCACACCATAACCTTGTGATAGGCCTGCAACACAAATATTCCCGAACCAGCCCAAACTCAAAAATCCTACGGTACCAGTACTGTTATTTACTTCGACTCATATGGTTGGACTTGATGACCCTTATGGTTGCCTTCCAACTACAGATATCCTATGATTCTATGACTCTTTACAGTTACATTCCTCTAAACCTGAGAGTTTAGTAGCCACACCCAGAAGCCACTCCTTGCTTATCTTTCTGGTTTTCTTACACAAAACAGAGAGTAAGAAAAGTAGGTGATAAATTACTGTATGATTCTTCTTCAAGAACAGCTGCAGCAAGTTAGTATTGTATTGACGTCACTTTTCTTGTTTTTCTCACCTTTTCTAACAAAATACACTGTTTATTTAAGCATAGACTCTGCATTTCTTATATACCTGGAATAGGTCAAAACACTTCCACAAGTCATCTCCTTTCCTTTGAGGGAAAAATAAAATAAAATAAGGACCTACTGTAAATACAAGAGGCTGTCCCACCTTTAACTTCCTT
The DNA here is from genome assembly GCA_013401275.1 of Pandion haliaetus. Lineage (NCBI taxonomy): Eukaryota > Metazoa > Chordata > Aves > Accipitriformes > Pandionidae > Pandion > Pandion haliaetus. The sequence goes on along the minus strand of VYZV01021241.1, from coordinate 127,921 downwards.
CTAACGCTGAACACCAGGCTTAAAATTGTACCATATAACCACACAGAAGCTGAAACACCACGAGCAGCCCTTCCATCTACTTTGCTTTACACATTAAACCACGATTCAAACAGAGTCCATTAAGGCATCTAAATGTGACTTACCACATGTGTTAATTGGGTGGGGGAAAAAAAAGAAAACACAACCCTTGAATGTGGACATTTATGTATTCCCATTATTCAGACCCTCTTGATGCCACAATCTCCCACTTCTATAGTTTATAAATGTTTGATTTAAAATATAGCCATTTTATCATTTGCACCACATTTACCTCATCTTACCACTGTTCCGACTGGATGAGAAGCTAATGTAGCCTACACTGTCTGGTCAATTATTGCATGGACACCAGGGACCAATTAATGCCATCCATAAAAGCCTGAATCATTCTGTCAATTAACTAGAACTAACTATGTCATCAGATATATTACTGGTGAGCAAGTCTATTTGGTTGCAATATGTCTTGAAGGAGAGCAGTATCAAATGAATCACAATTGACTTGGACAACTGCTAGCATAATTTCAGAAGATGAAAAGACAAATGTGGTAGTTATTAGTGGTCCCCTGAGGAATTACGGCCAAGCAATTGTAATGTGCTAAAACTGTACTAGCAGGTGCCCACAGCACAAATCAGGCAGAGGGTTAAATCAATATTTTCAATTTCTTAGGATCAATCCAGTGTTTGAACAAGATGGAAACTTGTTAGTAATTGGCAGAATGTGTAAATGAAAAGTCAAACTTCTTATTATTTGTTAAAAAGGAATCAGTGCTCTGCATCATGCCCTTGGCACAAGGTAATGCTTTCATGATCCAGTTGCTTGGGCATTCACTAAAAATCTAGCAGTTCTTAAATTTTAATAGAGTGCAAAAGGTTACTTTAATACATGTCGAACATTCAAGATCTTTAAAAATGATTGAAGTGTCAATAGGAAAGTTTTTGAGCTGTGACAACAGCATAGTTATTAATGATTAGTGCAAGAAGCAGAAGAAACCTTGATCGCTTTAGGAAAGTCTCACCAGGAATGCAGCTTGACATCTTTGGTACAACTTCACATTTATTCTGTTTCGTACAGAAGAACCTTAGGATCATTAAGTGATCCTTTACCAGTTAAACAGGAAAGAAAAAAGTAACCTTACAAATTGATTTCATTTATCACTGCTGGGGTTAAAGATGCCTATAGCATGACCTAAAGCATTGGCATCATATTCTTCAGTTTTAACACAAAGGTAACAAATGCATTCTTACATCTTATTATTGTTTTACAAAAAGAAGCCTCCAGCAACCCTGACAATCAGGATTTGGGTAATACACTTAAATTTAAGTTAGGGAAACATACCCTTAAAATGACACCTTAGACAGGGCACAGCCAAATCTCTGTGATTTGGAAGCAGAAAACTGGCAAGTAACTTTATTGTACCTGGGAAAAAACAGGTGATGACAGGGAAAGCTATTTCCATGATGCACACCCAACTCTTTAAGACCATTATTTCAAACAGATCAAAAAAATGAACCATTTTTCATGTTATAAAACTGAAGGAATTTTTATTAGGAAAACAAAAAAGAAAGCCCTAATGGTTAATTAAAAAGAGGAAATGCAACAAATCACAGTTTTGAAAGACATATGCCTAAAGAAAGCACCTATGCTCCAAACATGAATACCTTTCTCTATCTGTTTGGCTGGTATAGGAATTCTTTGTATTGTCTTCAACTCATGGGCACAGACAAGTGAAGAGATCGGTGAAGCTCCTTTCACAACTGCCAGGGATAAAAATATTGTTTTTCATGTTCTTTGTTGGCTGTTCTTTAATTGTGAAGGTAACAATAATTACAATATTGGAAAAATGGTTCATCTGACTGGAGTGCCTTTCATCCAAAGGAACTCAGAGCACTCCCAGCACCAGAGCAGGGAAATGATCTGTCACTCAGCATATGGTCAACCTGTGAATTCACTGCTATAGACAGTTACTAGCAGCACCCCTGTAGCTGTTATTTTTAAATAGTAGTTGCAGCCTTCACCGATACAGGCCAAAATAATAAAGAGCACTTGAACTTCAAGAAACTGCAAACTCTTTTAAAGCTTTACATTAAATGCTGCAGATGGAAGTAGGAGGTATTTCTTCTAGCATTTTCACTGGAAAACAAGGGTGCTGAGCCAAATGAAATTTAAAAAAAAAAAAAATCAGAGCGGATTTCCCTATTTCAGGGTTGGCCCAGCTAATCTATTATCAATGTGTAACTCACTGCAGCTTTGTCTGATTTGCACAATATGTTTGCGAAGAAGACCTTTTTCTCGATGTACATTTAACAGAGTATGGAGGGCACTCCACACCACAGAGCATTGTGTCCAAAGTACACAGATATGCTATCAGTGTAAGACAAGAAGACAAGTACGATGAAACTATGGGAATGTAAAACATCGCAGTACTTCCTACTAAATTGGCTCCCTATTAATTACAAAAAAATAAGAGAAAGAACTCATTATAGTAATGATACAGTTATTCTTTGAAGAATAATGTAGGGAGGATAAACCCTTTAATCCAAGATACACAGCCAATAGACTTTTTTCTTGCCTAACCCCTCTATCTATGCACTGTGCTTCAGTAACAACGTGTGTTTTTGGCTCCCTGTATGCACCCTGAGGTGAAAACGATTAGCTGGCTTTATGGAGGATACAGCGTACATGTACTTCCTTGTGTTGGACTGGGGGAGCTCAAAGAACCGACACCTTTAAGAAGCACACTGAACACGCACAATCATTTGAAACCAAGGTTCAGCAAACAGGAGACAATAAAATACGGAGTAACTTGAAACCAGCCCACGCACTGCCCAAGAGAAATCTCCAGCTTGTCTCACTCTCAGACACACCCTTGCAGCTCTTCTGGAAAGCTGTGCCCTGTTTGCAAGACAAGGAGCTAATTGATTCAATCATCTTCTGTATGCACAACTATAAAATAAAGTGCATAAAGAACAGCGTGGACATACAGCTCAGCTGACTGCATTAAAAGACTCTGCTGTCTAACAACGCGCTGATCACAGAACAAGCGCCGCAATTGTTCCAGCCAGACGCCACGGGACCAAGAATGCATCATTTCAGTACTTGTGTGTCTACCAGTAGGATATATCGGCGGCAGAATAGCAAACCAGCTTTAAGTTCAGTTATTGTTAACATTTTTCGCTACCATCTATGGTGCTGCCGAGACAGTATAGAAGCGTGGCTGGTCCATCCTCCACCACCAGCTCACACACCTGCCAGAACACCTCCTCTCCCTGCACACAGCAACAGATTTTCATCTTCACAAAGTGGCATTTTTGATCCATCTAGAAATTATATTCTTTAACTTCCTCTGCAACAACCTTTGAATAGGGGTTTCCACAGTTGGACAGAAACTGGAGAAAACAAAGTCAATCTTTTCAGACTGAGACAGTACCTCAATTTGATTTCTTTTACAGCATGATTTATTTCACAGACTTTCTGGTTCTGACCCAGTAAAAATGACCAGGCTGGAGAGCAGCTCTGGCACTGGATATATATGAAAGTTCCCGGCAGTATGAGGGGAGGGTTGTCTGCCACAAACATAAGGAGAATACCTCTGCTGTACTTGGCCCAAGGTAATGGACATAAGAGCTCTACCATTTCAATTCTTCTGAACTATATGCTTAAAAGCAAAACGGCATGACATACACTCCAAGCAGAGCAAGAAACGTGCTATCTTTGTATTCATGTGGCAATCTTTCTGCTAAGCAAAGGCATCAATCAATTCCACTAATGATGAAAGGGAGAAATTTTATGTCAGAGCCCATTCTGCAAACTCCGAATTCAAACACTGTGCTTGGATCTCAAACATAACAGAACAAGCTATTAATCAAGAATGAGCTATATAAAGCCAGATATAAAATAAATCTAAAAACACAACGCTCATGTTATTTTTTATAATTATATGAAAAAATATCTAAAATATATACTTATTTTCTGTATGAAAAACTGTATTGAAAATTCTGAAAATCTAGGAAAAAACATACAGCAGGAAAATAATTCCTGTTAAAATTTTAAGCCAGTTTCCACACAGTCATTGTTATTCTGGTTTAAATACAGAGTAATTTGACCAAACAGGGCAACAAAGTCGAACTGATGTAAAAATGGGGTCTGTCTGAGGAGAATCAGCTCTGAAGTATTTATCAGGTTCCACAGATTTTAGACACATAACTTACAATCCCCACAAATGCAAGTTAGTGGGGAACCAGCAGTTCTCTACCAGGTAAAGAGGAGCTATGATTTTGGTCAAGCTAGAAATTAATTTCCAGGTCTTGGCTAGGTAAATTGACCAAATTAGAAAGATGGTAAGTGAGCTCATGAATATCACGCCCTCTGATTCCTGGCAAAACCAACAAGAAGCAGTATCTGGCCAGGTGTCCCCATGGACTTCATGATAGGATTTCACCTCAGGGTCTCAGTTGTCCCTGCCCCAAAAATGAGTGACTTCTGAAGTTGCCAGCTATGCCATGATTCAATTCAGTCAAATTCTTGCACACAATTAAATTCAGAAGAATTCTTTCTGGAATAAAGGCAGGGTTTGAGGATCACATCACAGGAGGAAATATTTACACATTGCATCTGATTTCACATTTGTTTAAGTTCACTGAATTCAGAGGACTTAGTGACAGTTTGCTCACAAAAAGTGACCCTGTTTTTTTCCTTTCCTTACCTCCTTGCTCAAGCCTCAAGCCCTACACTAACAAAAGATAATGACCCATACAGTCAGCCATACACTTGATACAACAACTTGAATCTGATGTTATTAATGCTCTTGTCCTTAACTTGTCTTTAGTATTCACTGATCTTTAACATACCTGAGGTCTGACTCTCCTCCCATCCCCCAATTTATGACTCTGTGACTTTGCAATGACTCGGAACACCCATAACGAGACTGCTCCTTCCTTGCCAACCAGCCTTACAGACCGACTTCTTTTCAGCTCCTCTGATATCAACATGATCCAGGAAAATCATTGCAACTAAGTAACAGTACAAAACTAAACACAATCACTTTGTGATCAATTTTATGTCATACATTTAATTAGAATAGTCATAAAAATGTATCTGATTATTTACAATTCAAATCTAGCATGCAAAGTCAGAACGCAACCCAGTGCATCCTAAACTCTGCTTAAAGAAAGAAAAGGAGACCTCTGTAGTTTTGAAATCAGTTGAGAAGTTACTCATGCTCCTGTATAACTGATTCTGAACCCTGGATAGTTTTGTTCAAGCAGATACACTGAACAAAGACACTCAGTAAACAAATTCTGGTTAATACTTATTTTATTCACAAGGCAGTGTCAGATTTAAAAAAATGTGTTGCAAATTATTCCATGATGTTAATGAAGATGTTGAATTGCTGTATCATGTTGATGATGTTCTGTAAGACAGATGTGTATAGCCTGCATCATTTAGGCTTAGCATAATAAACTTTATATTTTTATGTTAGATCACAGTAAATCAGTGAAACCTATTCTGAGGCAATGAAGTTGTCTCCCTAGACTTATTCACAGAAATACATCCAATCACTTTTGGACTCATGCAGATTTTATGTTTATACAGAAGAGGTGACTTCTTGCTTAAACTGAACTTTGCGTAAGTTAAATCCCCGGGGAAAAAAAAAATCCATAATTATAGATGCAACATCATTTGCTGAAGAACACAGCTTTTCAAATTTAATTATAAACCCTAAACGTACTTAGCTAATCGGATCAATTGCAAGTCACAGCAAAGCACATTCTAATTTTCAAGACAGATGAAATTTTGCCACCTCTCAGCTGCTGTGAGAGCCAACGTCAGGTGAAAAGTAAGATAAACCAGACAAGCATGTTTTCCAAGCACTATATATACAGCAAATTTTATGACTGTGTTTGCAGAGATGTTCCCTGCAGATCTTTGATTTGCTAAGGCTGGTTTTATCTTGCTCAGCCTCTGCTGAGCAGCAACCACCCTTTTGAGGAGGCAACAATACCTTTTTTGACATCATCCTTTCTATGCCCAGGAATGCAGCAGGCCAGTTCTCAAAAGGCTCTTTATGAATTTAGGGGGCAAAACTGAACTTCTACACATAGAAGCACAGGTGAAATCTCAAAATAGCTTCTAAGAGATCCTGCTCCAGACCACAATTGCTCCGCTTACTCTAACAGACCTGCAGCAGAGACTGAAGTAAAGTCTTTCTTCAGGCACTTGCTCCAGCAACATGACTTTGCCATCGTTCTCCTGCTGCTGCTGAGCTGGGGAGGCTGTAGTGTCAGTCCAGCTCCACGGGATCTCCACTGAATAACCCACTCCTCACAACAGGAAGGCAGCTGATGTGTTGTGACTCTGGATCATCAAACCCTTCTGGCTTCCTTTATCTTTTCTGTAATATCAACCCATTCTCTTTTCTGCAACCATGAGTCCTTTCAGATGGAGACCATCTTCTCCTTGTGACTGTGCAGTGGTTAGCATAATGAAAAATAAAGCTTAGAGTACTGCAAGACAGTCATATTTTCAGTGCTTCAGCTAGGTTAACAAGCCATCAGACCATGAGATATACAGCATCTCTCTTCACAGGCCTCTGGTAATTCTGCTTTGGTTGCATATACTGTCATTCATATGAATGGTCTTGAAGGTACTCTGGGCAAGAAAGGCAAAACTGAGCCCAAAACAAATGGTTTGCAAATGCTAAGATCAATACTGCAGTCAGTCTACTGTAAATAGAAAGCAAAAATTAGCATATACATAAGTGCCAGTTTTTTTCATGGTTGTGTTTCCTTTTATTGTAAACATCAACTTAAAAGCTCCTGATGACACAGCAGCTGCAAAATGAACTGCTCTAATCACAGCACACTCTCAGGTTGACACAAAGACACTCTTAAAAGGAATTAGTATTGCATTATAATTACATAGCTATAATATTATTTATTATTTGCAATATTTGCAGTTATTTTGAGGTCTCAATTCCATGGTACTGGCTGTTTAAAAACACAGTTTCTCAAAGAGCTTGCTTAGCACAGAAAATCAGAGACAACAGGTAGATGTAATGGGCAGGTGAAAGGCACAGCAGAGAGGCAAGAATAGCCTGACAGCTGTGCCAGATAAAGTAACCAGTATTTTCCTCTTTTTAAATAAGTTTTGGCACACACAGGGGCAGGCAAATCAAAGCAATTCAAACGCTGCCAGAGCCCTATTGACATCTATACAGTGTGCTGCTTCTCTATGAAAAAACGAATTTCCTCTAAAACACTCTACAACCTCCAAGGACAGGGAACGTGCCCCAGCATCACCCTCTCTAATCTCTAACAAACAGAGAGAGTCTAGGCTGGGAGAAAAGCACTAAGAAGCGCGAGGATCCTGAGGAAAGACAAAGAGGTGGACAGTCAGGAGCAGAACAGCAAGGAGACCACCAGTTGTGCAAGAAAAAACACTCAAGAGCAATATGGTCCCAGACATGTGAGATGGGGTGCCAGGCCTGGCTGAAGCCCGGTGAGGCCAGCATCAAACCCCTCAGTAAAGGAGGGCAAATGTGGGGACAGCTCAAGAGTTCTCCCAAATTCAAATAACTTATAACTCAAGAGTGTCCTGAGCCAGAAGGAGTGCCCCTGGATATAACACGGGATTCCTCTCCTGTCAGTTTGCTTTCTGACCCTATGTAAGCATTTATCTCCCACTTTATCTTCCAAAGATTTTCATAGCTGAACTAGATCTTGTATCGAGAGTATTGTTTGCATTGCCTTTTGTTTGTTTTGACCCTCTCACCTAAACTTTAAATTGCTGCAGAAGCAGCAGTGAGCAGCTGCTCCTCATTCACCTTCTCTGTGCAACTCGATTTTACAGATTTTGACCCTATCCCCCTTAAGGCACCTCTTCTGGACTGAAGAGGTGCAGTCCACTGAGTCACTGCTTGTGCTGAAGCTGTTCATGGGGAAATTCTTTGATCCTTGTTGTTACCCTCTTTGAACCTTATCCAGGTCTGCTGCTCTCCTTTTTTCAGAGGAGGAACTGAAGTGCACAGAGTATGCAAGGCTGTCCTGGCTTCCAGATACAGCAAACTTGTCCCATCCTGCAGCACCAAGGAAAAGCCAGACTTCTCAAAAAAAATCCTGGAGTGCTTTGTGCAGTGCTGCCACAAAGATTCTCACTTCTATTACCTAATAAAATTTGAGGCTAAAAATCAAATAATCACTTGCCACTTTTATTTTCTCGCATTTTTTTTGCTTACTTGCAAGTATGGGAACATTAGCATGGACTGGATTGTTTCAGTTTTTGAAATGTGTAGTCCTCTCACAACTTCTTTTGATGTTTTATGGATCTCCAGACATCCACAGACCACATGCTGAGTAACACTGCTGTTCAGTGCTTTAACAAACAGCCAAACGGGAGTTAAGGGGACAAAACAAGTTTGACTCAAACTGCCCTCTACGGTACGACTAACTGCTCAGGAATTTTCTGTATGTATTCAAAACCGCTTACACATAATCTGATGTTCATTTCCCATGCTATAAATTCACACGTGTATGCTCGAGTGTGGTTCACTGTTTTGGACCTGAGGCACGAGAGAGATTAACGCTTGCTTGTGAGGATGAGTCTTAATATGGAGGTAAACCCAAGAACCACGGGGTTCATAGCTGAACTAGCTATGAACCTCCAGACACAGCACAAAGAATATGGCCAAAACCCTGTGAGAGACATTGTGCATGTGTTTTTAGGGCAAATACTAACAAACATCAACTATTTTCTCACAGTAGCTGACCTATGTGCAATTTTTTATGACTCATCGAAAACTTGGAACAGCTGTAAGAAATGGTCAGTAAATTTAAGTAAGACCAGAGTGGATCAGCAATTGTACTGAAGCAAAACGTTACAAACCTGAGAGGTAAATTGCATGAGATGCCCATAATGTAAGGTTTGAGGCTGCTGTTGCAAAGGACCCATGAAGACAGAATCAGTGGACAAGAGACAAAGTCAGTATATTCCTAGGGATTTAACCATTTTATTGCTTCTAACTAGCCCAGCCTAACTTTGTAGATCATAAACTGGAAAAATTCTGATTGAAAGAATGAAAATTTCACATTTGCTTGAATTTATTACTAACCGACATCACAATTCCAGCAATTCATAAATTTCCACACTGGTCCAGCAAACCATGACCTACGGGGAAAATGTTATGCTGACCTCACTGCAACAGCAACACTAAAACCTAGAAGACACAGAGTTATCACTTATTTTAACGATGGTGTTTAGATGGATACAACTAGTTGAAAAACTAATATGATACTCAAAGGTAAATGCTGGAGTTGTGGAAAATAAAATTATTGAGTCCATATGTTGTGGAAAAATACATGGGATAACAGCTCCTTAGGAGAAAGGCTGCAGAGACTAAATATGATACTTACAATCTAAATATCTAGAGATTATAAATATTTATTTTACATTATTTAGACTTGTCAGTAGATCTAAGGAAGCCACAAAGAAGAAATTTATACTGAGAAAAAGTCTGCTGAAAGAAAACAATCCAAACAAAATCCCCAAAGCTCTACAATGGAGCAATATGGCAACATTTTTAGCATTTGGTATCATGCAGTCCCTTGGAAACATAAGGGCCCCTATTCTGCCTCAGTCGGTAGCTCACCTAGTTTAATACCCTGTTTCTGTCAGTTACAAGCTTTAGATGTTCCAGATAAGGTTCAAAAACATGACAGAATAACTTGCCCACAGCTTGTTCCCAGTTTGTAACATGAAGAATAAGTTTATATTCCTTACAAGATGTTTTATTTCCTCTAACATAGTTGCATGTTCTTACTACCCACATAAATATCTGATCTTCCCTTGTATCTCACATGCTACAGTCATAGTACTGACTATATATGTAGGACCTTCATTTTACAGGTTTACCACTGGATCCTTTTTAAAGAAAATCTGCTTCCTTCCAGCCCTACAGTTCAGCAGCGAAGTCTGAAAGAGTGCCCCCAAAATATTTATGTGCACGTGACTTGTTTTCATTAATGGCCCAGGTATTCCATTCTGCAGTTCTATTTTGCACTTACAGATCCAAACTTGGTGGTAATTANCCCCCCCCGTTTACTTAACTTCACACATTAAATTCAATGGAATTACTCCTACGGAGCTATTCGGTTTTGTCTGTCCCAAGAGGCACAATAAAAGAAAATGGGTGAAGGTGCTCAGTCATGCCTGAACACCCTCTAGTCCATCTCCAGAGCACTGCAGGGAGTGGGAAGGAGACTATCAAGACTTCCCACCCCAGGGAGCCACACAGCATCGCCACTTGCAGGTGCTTTATAGCACACTGACAACCATCGAGCCATAAATAGGGATCAAATCAATGAGAACACAGACACATCCAGTAACAAAGTAGCCATCCCAAATGACAATTAATTAAACACCACCATCAGAATTGTCGTTGGGAATTGTCGTTGGGGACTGGGGGTCTGAACCATCCTCACGAGCTCCTGGACGTACACAGAGGTGGGTGAGAAGGGAACTGTGGCCCACTTGCTCCCAGTGAGCCAAATACCAGCGGTGCAGAGAGCAGGAGCATGGAGCCTATGCTCCAGTAGTGCTGTGAGTCTCCACCAGCATTCCTGACCCCAGCCTTCACTGCAGGGCTGAGCACCCCACACCCCTTTCAGGAAGGTTTATGCATGTTTAATTATAGGCATGTGCCCGGAGAGAGCTCAGCATTGAGTCTCCCCCTTTCTTGCCTTGTTATATTTGCAATACTTAATGTTCCATAATTGATTACATGCAATTTGTACCAGCTGTAGCTACAAGGTACTGCAGTTTCACTTTGGATGTAGAGGCAGTAAAATTAGAAATGCTCAGGCCACCAGTGCAATTCAGTGAATACGTTTGGCAAGACAGAAACAAAGAATTAGTGCACTGGAGACTAACCTTTCAGGAACAAGACAGGTTTACTGTGAGCATTAATTCTGAAAGGAATGAAGTTGTGGTTTCAATTCAGTCTTTAATAGTCTTCATCATAAAAGCACTAAAGATAATATCCCATAATAAGTGATTTCTGATCAGGAGAGTCCAATAAGCAATCTTCCAGCACGTACTGGAACTAAGCTACTGCTGTAATCTGAACAAACAAAACAATGTTCCAGTCTACATATATCAACAGAAAACACAGGCAAAACAATTTAAATATTTTGTCTGTCGAGACATTTGAGGGTCTAGCCACATCTTGATTAAAATTAGCAGCCAAAAACTCCAGTTCTGTTTTGGAGCACTCACATTCAGAGTTTTCTTAGTGTGTACAAAACATCATCTTTTATTGTTGCTTAGCAGTGGTGACTGCCTCACTACCAGTCTTGGTTCAGAAAAGTAAAAGTATTCCAATTTAATGCAAATTAGTTTTTTATCTGTTTTGCTGGAAAAAACAGTTTTAATTAAAATCGGTTCAGCAGGAAAGTTCAATTTTACATCCCCTCTTTAAAATTAGTGTATATGGTTATTATTAATTTCTGAATCACACCATGTGCTCTTTCCTACAATAATTGCTAACTGAAGTCAACAGCAGTACTGTCATCCATTTTAATGGGCTGGGATCATGCCACAGGACACAAAATAAAGACACTTCTTGTTTCAAAATGCTTAGGATCAAAACAAGAAAAATACAAGAGACACACTGGGAAACCCAGAGGGATGAATGACTAGGAATTTAATTTCTCATTTATTGCTAATATTATTGTTGACTTGCTTGTTAATGTAACATAGCACTTACATTAAGGGATCTGTGTCAGAGTGACCCACTAATGATGATTTGTATCTGCTGCCAGGATAGGCAGACATAGAAGAGACTATTTTGGTGGTGTTCAGGGGCTATTTCCCTGTCATTTAGGGGATTTAAAGCTCTCAAGCAGTTACAGGCTTGTTTATTTTTTAATAATCAGAGCTGGCTGAATTGTAAGTCAAAGACGACAGAGGCAGGGTAAGGGGCCTCTGCTATCTATAGTGCAATTGCAGCACAAAGCAGAAAGCAGGAGCTACAGGGCTGTTCCTCCCCTCCTCACCAGGTGGGGAGGGTGGAAGAGCCTCCTAATTTTCTTGCACAATGCTCCAGCCAGCACAGCTATGTCCCTCTGCAGGTAAAGGCAGCCCCTCATCACCAAAGCAAAACGGACAGGATTTCAGAAGCCACAGCTCTCTCTGAGTGTGTGTGACTGGTGTTTATTCCTCACGCAGGACTGACCAGACCTCCATGCTGCACTTTTTCTGTACAGCTGCGTTAGGCACCGGCACTAGCTGTGTACTTGGCCTTGTGCTCACAAAACAACCGAAACAGTCTGCTGGAACTGAGCTGCCACAGGAGCACACCCCGGAGCAAGGAGCTCCCTGCTTATAAATATTATATTTTTTGTGCCATGCTGACACATCGTCTTGGCTTCCAGGTTAACATGGCCAGCACTGTGAAGCCCTGGCAGCAGTTCAAGGGCAGCTGGGGAAGGGGCCATGGGAGGACAGGAGGGAGAAACCTTGACTTTGCATAACTAAACTGGACCCCAAATTGGATCTAGTGAAGCCATAACTGTCCAGCAAAAAAGCCCTACAGTGGATACATCGTGTCTAAAAGAACAAGCATGAGGCAGTGGCAAATCCCCTTTTTTGCCAGAACAACCTGCATCCCCTGTGGAAGGCTCATCAACACAGCTGTACTAGCAAACCTCTCCTAGCATACACAAGCTTAAGAGAGTCACAGGGATACACCTCCAGCCCAAGCTTTTCAAAATGCCTTCCACCAAATTTGTTCTTTATTAGGGGTCACTGATTGCGATTGCATAACTAACAGCACAAGGGGAATACATATTTAGAAATGTCCATTTGTAAGACAAGTAAAAAACAGCTGCTTGTAATGGCAAGCATGGACGCATGCACAGGGAAGGCTGCCCTAATACCAGTTTGGTTTTGTCTGGTTGCTTTTCAAAGCAGTATACTTACTATTCCACCTAGGAAACTGGTATCACTTACTGATGAAATTTGTAAACCTTTACTACAGCGAGCATTCATGGACACAAGCGTCCAAGCAGAATAGGCTGATTAAAATAGGCAGACACAATTAAAAATATCTGAGTGGCAACTAAACAACTGCTGCTTTTAATCATGGATGATGTTTATATCTGTGCAAGTGGGTGTAAAATTCTTCTGTTATTAAGGCAAAGCGGTGGGGAACCAAGCCTGTGGTTCACAGTGCAATGGCAATCACGTTATCCTGCCTCCCATCCTTGGCCTCCACTATGTCTGTGAGAGCAACACCAGCAATAAATCAATAACCCTCTACTCTTCACATCTGGGTGTTTGTTGTTTTTAAATCAGGATCATACAGAAGCCTTCACATATCTATAGAGAATACTGGAAGGAGAACCAGGCAACAGATCCTGTCCAGGCCCTTGCAAAGCAAATGCAAACCAACAGTGTTTCTAGCAGTTCTTTCCTTAACTGGGCTGGTGCTTTATCCACTCCATCTACGACTATTTAGACTGCAGGCTCTTTAGGCCAGGGACCACCTACTGTGTGCATGTTTCTACAGTCTCTGGAACAAGGCTTCCATTTTTGCTGGTTCTCCCTAGGCTAGACCGTAATAAATATGATTATTTTAACAATAACACTCATTAATAATTGTTAATGCATCACTTGAATTTTCCTTTGAAATGCAATCCATGCTTTCCTTCCTCTCAGCAGTTTAATCGCTGGATGAACTTTTCTCAGTTAACTGAAAGTGCCATAGGTAAGATTTCTTTCCATTATCAGCACTTTTAATCTTTGAGTAATTTAAAGCAAATACATCTTTCTCTGTGACTGCAAATGAGCCCAACTGTTGGGGGTTTTCTTTGTGTTTTTTTGGTGGTTTTTTTTTTTTTTTTTTTTTTTAAACTTTTCTGAACTTTAAGTTATTTTCTAACAGCAACCTCTCCTGGCAGCAGTAGTCCAGACATGACATAATGCTGGCTGTTAATGGCTACCTAACCCTGACTGTCAGCTCTCCCCATTGCGATGAGTGCTCTCAGACCCTCTCGTGCCTACCAAACTCACTGTGCTCCCAGGCTGGGCCAAAGTCACAGCTCTGTATAAGACAACCAGCCCCTTTCAAAGCCCATGTCTTACCGGAGTCAGAAATGGGGCTCTACCTCATGTAATTGCACCAGGTTGGCTGCTCTTTCACAGGCATCTTCAAGTTCCTGGGGCTGTGGGAGGCCACACCATTCTCAGCTTTCCAGCACGTTGCCGCAGGAGCAGGTCCATGCTGGCAGCACTGAAAAGCGTGCGGGGGCATTGGGGGGGTGCCGGGGAACAGCTGCCTGGCACAGAGCGATCACCTTTCTGGGCAGGCATCCGCCAGCCAGAAAAATCTGCGTAAATGTTACGAACTTCACTGGCATGCTGATGAAAGGAGGGTCAACCAGCGCCACCCTGGCCCTCAAAATAACCCCGCTCCCAGGGCTGCTGGTTGGCATCCGGCTCCTGCGTGCCTGCGAAAGAGCACAGGGCTGGCTGGGTCTGTCCACACTCTGCCGCCGGGGCTGCGCTCGCAGTGCACGAGGCTCTGCCATGCCTGCTCATGCCAGCGGCCAGCTGTACGCTATAAGGAGGAAAGTCCAGTCCCCTCGAGGAGAAAAAAATCCAGCATTTCAGCTGGCTGTTTATGTTTCTAAGAACTATCTTCCTCACACAAAGAATTCTTCTCATCTTACTCCACATCAAACAATTATTTATAGGAGTGGTATGGTATGTATGACAGAGGGACCGAGGGGCCCCATCACGGACCAAAACCCCACTGTGCTAAGCACTGTACAAATACAGAGCAAAGAGATGATGCTTAACCCAAAGAGCTTACATCTAGGCATAAAATGGAAAAATCTCATTACTGACAGATTAATGACAATCTGTCAGAGCAACCATTCTTATTAGGAGTGTCTTGTGCAGAAAAGTAGCACAGGACCCTTATAATTAGCTAAGGATAGCTAATCTGATGTGAAAATTGAACAGTTAAAATCAAGGACTCACCTCCATGGTAATATTACATTAAAAACAGTGACTGTGATAGGAGTACACAGAAACATTTTAAACATAACATGCAGACAGGTAACTACCAGGAAAGAGGCCAATGGATGGATTTCTTTTGTGAACTTCATAAAAACATGCAACCTATAAGTCCTTAGAACTGGTGCTTTTAAATAACATCTGTGGATTTTCCTCTTTCAGCCCAGTTTACCGAGCTGGTTTTAGTACTGATGCTACAGAAGTAAATAAATCACTGACAGGCTACGGGTTGGGGTTTTTTTGCATATTAGTGCTACCTTACACCTATTTCTGGAAAGAGCATTTTCCTCAGATCAGTGCTTCTTTTGCTTGATCATCTATAATTCAGTTATTAAATATCAGCCACAGTGCTAAACTTCCTGAGTCACATAGCTTTCATAATTACAAGAAGTTAGTACAGAAAAGGCCATAAGTATTTCTTCTGCATGTACAAATTGCATCCACACACAGAGCTTGCAACAGCCTAAGGACAATTTCACACTACTCTTGTTCAGTCTCACAGTTGCCATCTGAGATGGAGAAGCCTTTTGATATTCAATACAATATTTGACAGTGTCAGCACTTAGATGATATCTAAGTATATGTCAAGAAACACAGCTACAAGGAGCTTGAGAAAAAAAAATCTTACATCCTCATGTGGTGTAAACAAGCACGCACTCATGCATGCCAGTGAAAATCACGCTGATTTTACACGATGTGAGCATCTGGCTCTTTTCCAAGGGCAAGGACTTACCGCCCAAGGGCAAGAAACAGCCCATGACGTTATTTCACGTGGGTACATGATTTTCCCTGCATTATTACTGGGTAACTCCCACGTGGCTTCTCCCATCCTCAGGAAGGAAAGATTCTGACCTCGACTTCAAATGAAATTATTCAGACTGAAATTACCTTGGCCATAAAATGTTCAGGCCCTCAGTTAGGGCCCAAAGCACTACTGTTGTACCATCAATGTCTAACTTGACCATTAGGACTTCGGAATTTTCACACATTTATTGTGACCAGTCTTGCTATTTACTCCTGTTACACAATGACCAGGATACACAGTGTTTAGGTCTAATCCTGCAGTCTTGATGTTAAAAAACACCCCAGACACCCAAAATTCAGTTTCAATACTGATTAAGCCCTTCACTGCAGACTTGTAAAAGGTGTCTAAAACCAAACATCACAGCAGCAAGCAAACTCTTTTGTACTGAAATGCAAAATATATGCTTTTCAGTAGTTTAATAAAAACAAGACAATTGTTCCAAAGTGCTTGCTGATCAATAGGATGAAATAATTGTGCTAAATATGAGAAGAACAAGCTGGTAATTAACTGAAAGCATATGTCAGAACATAAACGGGGCAATTCTACTTCTCTAAAAATTAAGATTTGTCAAATTTTGAAATGTCAGCCATTGGTACTTAAAGAAATCTATTTATCATTTATGCACTTCTTTAACAAACTTCCAAAGATGGAGAGACTGTTCCAGATTTCATACAGTTAATGTATTATACCAGAAAATGCCTATTTTTGATGTTTTTCATTGACACACACTGATATACATTATGCCATTTGAAAAAATGGCAGCTTTGTCTGCACTTAACTACAAGGCGTGGGTAAGAAACAGCTAAAGCATAAAACCCTAAGGACAAGGCTTCATTGTGAGCACTAAATAATTATTACAATGCAAAATTAGCCAGAGTAATATCTCTGTTTTACTTCAAGTGATGTGAGGTCTGATCCGGAGCTGAATTTACTGTCAACTCTAGTTACGATGGCATTTCACACTGGTTTTTTTTGTTTATAATTAAAGGAGCAAAATCCATTTTATTTTTTAACCAACTAGTTTCATTCATTACATCCAGTTTCTGTCAATAACTAGGTTTAGACTTTAATGTTGTCCTAGTTTTATTTGTAAGTGTATCTGAATTTACTTCTTCTTATGTAAAAAGCTCTTTACTATAAGAAATTGACTATGCAGACAGTGGGGTTTCTGTTTGTGTTCCCCCCAAAGAGACAAATAGATATTATTAGGAATTTTGAAATTAACAATTTTGAGAGGAAAATAATGTTCTTCTAACAGCATTATAATTTTTACTCAATAGTAGACGCAACATAAGGTCTTGTAGCTGGCACTGTACTTTCAAATAATGTCTCTATTTAAATTCAGTTTCTATATTTGCCAAAAGAAACCTGGTACACAAATTCTCCTTGGTAGAGGAGCTGTGGAAATGATTCATAAAAAATGCTGCATTAAACGGAATGTTATCATTAAGAAACCTGTTACATACCCATCTGATTATTATTTATATCGAGCAGCACCCTCCATTTCAAATCCAAGAGCAGAGCCTCACTGTCCTAGATAAAAAAAATGAATAAATAAACGAATAAATACACTGCAGCAGGTCCAATTGGCAGGGCCAGCCAGGACTAATTGCCTCCTACTTCTTCCATGGCTGTAGAACAAAAAAACCCACACCCGAAAACAAGGCAAGAAAATCCTGTCAGGGTCTGTCATCTGTGGCCTGTCACCCAAAGCCTATACTGAAGGGTCTTCCCCTCCTGCAGCACAGGTCTTTTCCTTGAGGAGAGGAAACACTTTTTTTTCCTGGAGCGTATGCAGATCCAAACTGATGACAGCTGAAATATATGTCATTCTAATGGGTTCTGTCATAACTGGGCAAAACACAGCAATGCTAGAAAGCATTTATCAAAGATATGACAGGGCTTTCAAATTATGCTGCCTTTCAACCCACTGCTTAATAAAAATGTGCGAAGTGATAGAACACTTTACCTCGTCAACAACACTAGCAGCAATAGACTTACTTTCTTTGGGAGCAGCTATTCAAGAGTAACTTGACTGAACTTCAGAGTCATAATTACAGAAACTACAGTTGAGGGATTGAAAACAAAACAAAACAAAACAAAACAAAACAAAACAAACACCTCTGTGACAAAGTAATTGCATAAACCTATTACCTTCAAAACAAACATTTCAGCAGTTGCTAGCTTTCTTTCCCAAGATGAGCAAAAATTCCCTTGTTCGTGTCAGTCCTTCTGCAGCTCCCATGAAAGGGGAGTCTGGCCTGAGCAAGGGCTGCAGCATGGGCTCCTGATGCTTCTGCTGCACTAATGCCATTTAAAAGTCAATTTAGCTTGGATGGTAAACTCCCTCAAGCTTTCTACTCGGTGTCTCCTACATGCTACCTTAATACCAATAAGAGTAAAGAATACATTACTGTAAGTTTTCAAAAGCTTGCTATGAGGACCGCCCCTTATGCCCTCAGAAGTCAAGAGAAGTTTTTGCATTGATTCAAGTGGGGTCAGGAGGAGTCGGAGAAGCTCACGTCCCACTGAAGACACTGATGAGTTTCCACTAATCTCAGCTACAAAAATGAGACCTAATCTTGTGTCATGCTTCAAGCACACACCAAACATCGCTCAGTTTTTACATATACACAAGAAACCACCTTCAAACTCCATAGATTTCAATGAAACCAGGAGCTTACCAACAGTGTTTAATTTTGATAGATTGCAGTTCAGCAAAGTATGCAAGAACATGTCTAGCATTAGCTGCTTGGAAGTTTTCTGGCTGGCTTTTGGGATGTGAAGTGTCCTCAGCTACAACCCTGTACATTGCAGTTATTTGTAAAGCTCTGGTTACTGAGGTGGCACAACAACTTGCTGTGAGCATCTCTGCCAGTCAGGTCCTTTTTAGTTCTTACCTGTTTATGGATTTACAGGTCTAGATTTAAGCAATCAGTTTTGTATATTTTGCTTTTTGGGTATGAATCTGGCTGTCATCACAAATATTCACTGTGACTCAAAGCGTTAAGAAATACAGCACATAAAAAATCTGCTTATACCTTAGTTTTTATATATGAAGGACTCCACTGCTTACAAATGCACTTATGTTTCCTTACCTAGTAACTTTGTGCGTTATGGTCATCTTTCCCTTTCTGTTTAGTACCAACCTAGAGTCAAGAACCCTAACACCAAATTTCCATTGCTTAAGCTCCAAATCTTTCCATTTCTCTTAAGGCCATTTCACTCCTTGTCTTCTACTTACAGCACAGAAACAGAGCCAAAATCCAAATTCACCTCAGTTTCTGAAATTTCCTCCTCTAGTTCCCCATTTCTTTATTTCTACAGTGGATTTTTTCAGTTTGTTCCTATCTTCCACACCCGACAAAGCAGCCATTCCTGTTTAACCTACCATGACTGCTTCTGTTAAAGCCCTGCCACCCAAACTCTGCAAGCCTTTGCCCTCACCGCTCCTCACTGGTTACAAGCGAGAGATGTGATCCATTAGCTGTCGGAGGGCTTTCTGCAGGCACCTGTGTTACCTTGCTGCAGGAGCTGATGTACCAAGCTACCCAGTGTGGATGTCCTGCCATGGAGAGGGGTGACCTCCCTGCTGTCATGGGTACACCAGGAAGCTGAAGAGGATGGTGTTGTACTGAAGGGGCAGAATCTTCCCTTTAAAAACCCTTTCAGAAAACTGTCATGAAGCTAAAATCTCACTGATGACCCAGAAATCTGTGAAGCTGCATGTGCCATGGAGAACTCAGGTACTTAAACAGATACCAGTATCACAAGTTTTAACTGGATTTGTACTAAATGATATACAGCCTTGCTCTGTTTCTACACATACGCTCGCATTTCCCTCTAAGTGAGGCACCAGTGCAGGAAACCTAAGCACAAAAACTGTGTCTCCTTGGGCTTTCATTTCTCCCCCTGGGTACTGGCCCCTCCTGTCCCAGGATCACCATGCTCACAGACCTGAGGATTCGCTTTTTGTCTCACCAAACCACCACACTTCAGCCTCCACCACAATCTTGGTATTTTAGGTTATGAATCAAGAGGGAAATGCTGTAAGATAAACTTGTTGGTCACATGCCTCTTCCTTGCTGATTTCTCCCAGAGCTCCTACTAAAACCCATTGTGTTAAAACACACACAAAGTGGTCAGGCGCATACAGACACATAGGCACAATCACCCCTATTTATTAGGCACAGTGGCTCTATATTTAAGGTAGTATATCAGAGTCCTGAACATAATTTTTAACTCATGTATGAAAGAATTATTCCTTTGGCAAGAAATTAATTTGAGCCTCCATTTTCAACAGGTTACTGATTCTGTATTCTTCAGGGGTATTCAGACTAAACCATGCATGGCACAGGTGTTCAGCCCCAGCTGCCTGAAGGGACCTCTGGTAGAGCAGCAGCTCCCAGACAACAGGATCACTGGGCAAATTGTGCAGAGTGGGCTGGGTTTCTCATGCATGCAGCACCCTCATATCCACAACCCTAATTTGGAGGGAATGTCATTAAAAAGAACCCATGACCTCGGTTCATGGCCACACAGTTTTGCCTGAGAGTGGTCTTTTACTTACATTCCATATGCAAAATAAAATAACCACCCTGCCAACTTTCAGTACAACATGAAATCCTGGCTTGTGACATTGCAAAACAGAACAGTAAGAATACATGCAAAAAAATCCCTGTCAGCACTCTCCCAACTGCAGTGGCTATGAGCCAGATTTTTCATGATGCAGTTTCCCAGAGGAGCTGGTTTTCAGGCCAAAATCTCACATCATCTGTGCTGAAGGAACTCCAGTGGAGCTGCACAGGTGAATCTGGCTTTCTATGTGTAATGTGCTATCACATTTTTGTCCAGAGAATTTTGTTCTGTATTTTAGCATCATTCTTCTTAACAACCTGCAAGACAATTTTCTTCAAAGAAAGCTCTTATTAGGCTTTATATCCATGACCTTA
Organism: Pandion haliaetus; assembly: GCA_013401275.1. Taxonomy (NCBI): domain Eukaryota; kingdom Metazoa; phylum Chordata; class Aves; order Accipitriformes; family Pandionidae; genus Pandion; species Pandion haliaetus. The sequence goes on along the minus strand of VYZV01021241.1, from coordinate 107,055 downwards.
GGTTATCTTTTATAGTTTAATCTACACAAGCTTAGAAATCAAGTTTTGCCTGTGGTAGCCAGCCCATCAATTCATTCGATTGTCCAGTACAACTTCCAATTCTCACAAGCAATTTGACAATTGCAAGTATTTCTCACTGCATGTTATGAAGTCTAGTGCTGCAAAAATAATGAGACCTGGAATTACACACAGCATTGCAAAGTCTACTCATTTAACCATGAATTTTCAGGTAATTTAGATGTTTCAATAACAGGCATACTATAGGCCAACCTGTCATATTAGTCTTATCACAAAAATGTCATGTGCCTGTCTCCTAGCTTGCACACATGCCGACTCTCAGACTCTCATTGAATCTTCCCTAATTCACAGGATATATGAGCAAAATACATTATTTTTAATGGATGGTTTCATAAATAGCAGAGCCGTCTAGTCACTAAATAGCACTCTCAAGTAATTTACTAAGGTTTGTAATTTATTAACAGGGGATATAAGAATCTTCCTTGATGGGTGTCCTGGTTTCAGCTGGGATAGAGTTAATTGTCTTCCTAGTAGCTGGTATAGTGCTATGTTTTCAAGCTAGGTATGAGAAGAATGTTAATAACACACTGATGTTTTCAGTTGTTGCTAAGTAATGGTTAGTCTAAAGTCAAGGTTTTTCGGCCTTTGATGCCCAGCCAGCAAGAAGGCTGGAGGGGCACAAGAAGCTGGGTGGGGACACAGCCAGGACAGCTGACCCAAACTGGCCAAAGGGGTATTCCATACCATGTGACACCATGCCCAGTATATAAACTGCAGGGAGTTGGCCGGGGGGGCAGGGGCAGATAGCTGCTCGGGAACTAACTGGGCATCGGTCAGCGAGTGGTGGGCAATTGCATTGTGCATCACTTGTATATTCCAATCCTTTTATTATTACTATTGCCATGTTGTTAGTGTTATCTTTATTAGTTTCTTCTTTTCTGTTTTATTAAACCGTTCTTATCTCAACCCACAAGTTTTACTTCTTTTTGATTCTCTCCCCCATCCCACTGGGTGGGGGGGGAAACAAGTGCTTAGTTGCTGGTTGGGGTTAAACTATGACAATGGGAAAGACAGAAGAAACCTGTGTCAGCTTGACCTGCTACAGGCACAGAGCTGGACTCTGCTTCTGGTGACTTCTGTCATGAGCAGGCAAGGAGAGGGGTGTCCTGTCTTTCCCCCTCAGTCCCGCACAAGAAAGGCCCCTTGCTTGGCTATAATGGAGTCAAATGCCAGCGCAGGCTGGAAAGCTACCACCCACGGCCGCCCTCTCCAACCCTTTGCCAGGGGTTAGGACGCTTGTCACCAGCTCCTGACGAGCGGACTGGCCACAGCATATCTTGCACATGTCTGCTGGTGAGAAAATAATTTTCTGAGGGCAAAAGTGGTCCACAAGGCAGGAGGGGGGCAGCAATTGCAGGAATGGCTGGAGCATGAGTCACCATGGCAGGGCAGCAAGCCCCTTCTCCTGCCAGGAACTGGGGAGGAGGCACCTTGCTTCAGCTGGTGGGACAGGGTGCCCAGGTGCCCCTGGTGGGACCAGGGCTCCTAGCAGCAATGATGCTGTATGTGGCAGCATCATAAATAACATAATTCATAACAGATCATAAATCACATGATTTATGGAATGTGAAGAATTTTTCAAATGTCATATGATTATATGAAATCATAAAATAAATCATAAACAAATATAAAGAATTAAAAAGGTAGCCACCCAGCTCCGGCAGACCAGAGTGGTCTGGTCTGGCCGCACCCACGCAGTGATGGCTGGCTGTCCTGCATCACCAGACACAATTTCTCTCCCACTTTCTCTTCCTTCACCTACTGGCTAAATCACCACATGCCACAGTGGGTGGGAGCAGAGACAGGCTGCCCTGTGCATAGCACAGCGCCCGCCCTAGAAATGTGACTTCACAACTGTTTGCATGGCCCAAGTTTAGCAACCTGTAACAATATCTCAAAACCCTCTTACTGCTGTACTTTTTAAAGTTAGCTTTACTTCTTACTTTTATTTCTGCAGTTAATCTGCAGCTTGGAGCCAGTGAATTCTGAAGCCTTACAATATGCTATAGTATGGGGTTAACCTGTAGTATCTCCTTAAATTACACAAATGGTTTAATTCAAAGAAAAATTATCAAGTACAGAAAAGCCAGTCTGAAAACAGTTTGTAAACACTGCATTGCTTTCAGCAAGTTCAATTCACTTCCAATTCTGATCCAGTATTTTTATAGATTTAATGAATCTGTCAGGTCAATACCATGCAATGGGATAAGTGACCAGTCAGCTTTGTTGTTCAGGCTTTGTTTTCATGTTTCCAATTAAAAACAAAAAACCACAAGCAATTAATGGGAAACATTACAATGTAAGAATGCAACAGCTTTTAAACATACGGGAGCTTTCATCTGAGCAAGAATTTTCCCTGGAAAAGATTGAGGTGAGCTTACAACTTTCAATCAAAGATCTCTCTCCTTCTAAAAAACTTGATTGAGGTTGGTTAAGGTTATCACATAATAGGTGAATTTACACAACTTTAGAGACTGGCTTTACTAGAATGAATTACTGATGTCTTACTTTCATAAGTGAATGACTTGCAAAAACCAGCACAGAGTATCTTTCACTGCTGCAAACGGCAGACTTAATACAGCTCTGGGGAAGCAGACAGAATTCTTTCACTGAATTGCACATCAATGAAAACAAGACTGTAAAGGATATAGTTACTTTGGAAACCAATCAGTCTTTAAAATATTAAAAATAATTTCTGTAGCTGAACCCCATTGATAATTTATGTGGCCTTATAAATGTTTTTCCTGTTTTCAGAAGTTTTTCTCTTCCCCACTAATTGACAGAAGCTGAACATATATTTCAGTGGAGCTCTGCTAGTTTATACAAGCTGAGGATGTGGCCCATATTTTTAAAAAGGGAGGTCCTTTCCACTGTTTTGCCATCTGCCAAGCTCTAGTTTAAGCTAATTAAATAATGTCAAGTTCTACTAGGCATTTTCAGGCCACTAGAGTTTTCCATTTCTGGACCACTAAAGGTACCTAGCAAGTCTGGCTTCAGGAGAACTGAGACATAGATTTAAAGGTACTGACAACGCTGAACGCCTTTTTAAAAGTTGGAAAATATCTTGACAGTTTGGACACTCTCTGTGGTTTCTATCCAAAGTGAGTTTATGTAAGATCTGTGAATGTGAGCAAACAATCTTACACACTTGGAGTTACTGGGGTATTGCCCAGTATCAGGTATTTCAACTGCATCAGTCACTAAGTCGGATAGCATAGGAAACAAACCAGTGGTAGACCGAAGGGTGTAGACAGCTTGCTCCTGATAAACAGTGAGGCTATTTATCACATTGAATTGTTCCCCCCTTCAGCGGTCCTCACATTGCCAACCTTGCCGACCCTTTGGTCCAGCACTTGCACAAGTTGCTCTACCCAGTGTCTCTTCCCATCCCACAGCACCCTATAGCTGTGATGCTGGCTGGGGAGACGGGCATAAAAAAAAGCATTTTGTTTACCTTCCACTCTTCAGTTACAAACGTAACAAACATCGAAACTCTCAAGAGATACCTACATGAACAGTTACTCCATGTAACCATGGATTTCCTATCATTTGTAGCATTTTCTTTCCTGTCTGCTTTTCATATGATAAACCCACTTACGCTACTGGTCTTAAAACAGACTGTAAACAGCCAGAGCAGAGATTGTCTCATCTTGTGTGCACAAGACCTACTACAATGGAGCCTTTATCCTGCCTGCAGACTTTCAGCACTGCTATAATTCAAATACTACTAATAATGATAGTGAATGTGGAATAGTATGAGCGAGACATTAACATGAACAGAGAATAACCCTCTATCAACCAGAAGCTCTATAGGAATAATGGAGTACACCAGCAATACTGGCAGGGTTTGCATGCATCCTGCTTTTTATCCTGAAAAAGCCAAAACCACCTTCTCAAATCTATGGAAAGACTGCTTCAGACACATCATATTCATTCTGAATGAAGCCTTTTTATCAAGATGCAGCAGCACCACATGCCATTTGGGGCTAAAAAGGAGAATGACCTTTGCCAGCTGAAACTGTCACTGGAAAAGGGAAGGGAGGCCACTGCGTACCAGCATGGCTAAACGACAAGTTCTGCCTTCTAGTCTACATAGGATAAATTGAGAATTACCTCAGTCTAAATCAGCCTCTCACCCATTCATTGTACTGCCCACTAAGAAAAAAAACCCAAAACAAAACCCCAAGAAACCAAGCATTAATAAGCAAAATGTCCAGCAAACAAGAAAACGGTACTTCTCACATAGCTTCTCATGCCAGGAGCATCCTGGTTTCAGGCCAGACATAAATGCCAGAACAAGACATAAGTAAGATTTCACTGTCATTTCAATGACACACTCACACCTTCAAGTAAGCCTCTACAAAGGTGTGTGCATATGTGGACACACCTCTGTATAAACTTCAAACATGATTTAAGTATGTCATCCCACACAAAGTTGTACTAGCACAAATCCATTCCTACTGTAACTGTCTGAGTCATATGAGTATATGGCAGATATTTTAACACCACTTTAATGGCTAATATAAATAAGCTTAAATCTCCAGCATACTTTGAATTATATGACCACAATAGCTCTCCTCCTTCCCTTCCTAATTAATTTATCACATATGGAACCAAAACTCACAGATTTCCCTTGAAATGATGTTAATGTAAAGGAGAACAAATAGGACTACAATGTTCAACACAGCTGCCTAGTGTACAGAGATGTCCTTTTAACAAACAAGCTGGAGCTGCCTGAAATGGCCCGGGTTTGGAGGGAGGCAAGTTTCCTCAAAGACCTGGATGAAGGTCTGGGCCTGCGAGGCTCACGGGCTTGAGAGTGTGTTACAGGCGGGGGAACACTGCATGGGGTAGGCTGCAAGATGCTGTAAAAAAAAGGCCCAGAAGCAAAGCAGTATTTTAAAATGCACAGTTTTCCTAGCAAGTCACATGCGTTAAAACTGGATGTAAATCATTGCAAACTTCAACTTTTGTTTCCACAGAACTTTTTTTAGTGTTTTTGCTTTCACACACAGGGCCCTGTTCAGCATCTTGCTGCCATGGTGTTTTTCTATCTTGACAATTCACTTCCGTGAGCAGGCATGCAGCCAACTCAAATGAGACTCAACGCAGTGAAAAGCCCTTCAGGTAAACAGTGTGATAAGCTAAACTGCAAAAACGAGACAATGTTTTTGGACTATGAGGCAGTTGCTATGGAGACGGTTGCTAATTAACTGCATTCAGCCAAGAGAACAAAGGGTTTAAGGGCAGACAGGACTCTGTATCTTAGAGTGAGCAATGCATAACGTCTTACGCAATCTGCACATCTATCATATCTGGAATACCTGAGCCTTTGCTTAGGTTGCAAAATACCTCATAAAATGACAACAGGGTGGTTTATTCCCTTAAATTTGAACTAAATTTTAGGTAATTAATGATCCATCAGTATTTAAAAAACAAACAAAATCCATACTTAGAAGTCACAGGTATCATGAATCGATGCATCAAGTCAGGACTGTATTAAACATCAAAATGACTTGCGTTCATTCAGAGTTACTGCTTTCACAATGTATTGAGTTTGTATGGCAAGGTTTTGGTAACGGGGGGCTACAGGGGTGGCTTCTGATGAGAAGCTGCTAGAAGCTTCCCCTGTGTCTGACAGAGCCCATGCCAGCCGGCTCCAAATGGACCTGCCACTGGCCAAGGCCGAGCCTATCAGCGAGGGTGGTAGCGTCTCTGGGATAACGTATTTAAGAAGGGGGGAAAAAACAAATGCGCAACAGCAGCTGGACAGAGGAGTGAGAATATGTGAGTGAACAACTGCAGACACCAAGGTCAGTGAAGAAGGAGGGGGAGAAGGTGCTCCAGGCACCAGAGCAGAGGTTCCCCTGCAGCCCATGGGGAACACCATGGTGACCATGGTGAGGCAGGCTGTCCCCCTGCAGCCCATGGAGGTCCACGGTGGAGCAGATACCCACCCGCAGCCCGGGGAGGACCTCACACTGGAGCAGGGGATGCCTGAAGGAGGCTGTGACCCTGTGGGAAGCCTGCGCTGGAGCAGGCTCCTGGCAGGACCTGTGGATCTGTGGAGAGAGGAGCCCACACTGGAGCAGGTTTTCTGGCAGGACTTGTGACCCTGCGGGGGACCCACGCTGGAGCAGTCTGTGCCTGAAGGACTGCACCCCATGGAAGGGACCCATGCTGGAGCAGTTCGTGAAGAACTGCAGCCCGCAGGAAGGACCAACATTCGAGAAGTTCATGGAGGACTGTCTCCTGTGGGAGGGTCCCCAAGCTGCAGCAGGGGAAGAGTGTGATGAGTCCTGCCCCTGAGGAGGATGAAGCAGCAGAAGCAACATGTGATGGACTGATTGTAACCCCCATTCCCCATCCCCCTGTGCCACTTGGGGGGAGGAGGTAGAGAATTCAGGGGTAAAGTTGAGCCCAAGGAAGAAAGGAGGGGTGGAGGGAAGGTGTTTTAATATTTGGTTTTATTTCTCATTATCCTAGTCTGATTTGATTGGTAGTAAATTAAACCAATTTCTCCAAGTTGAGTGTGTTTTGCCCATGACGGTAATTGGTGAGTGATCTCTCCCTGTCCTTATCTCAATCCACAAGCCCTTCATTATATTTTCTCTCCCAAGTCTATCTGAGGAGGGGAGTGATAGAACAGCTTTGGTGGGTACCTGGCATCCAGCTAGGGTCAACCCTCCTCACACAGCTAATAAAAATGCCATTGAAAAATCACTTCTAACACAATATAACGCATCTAATCTATTATTCTCTCTTGCACCTTAACAACTATTAGCTTACAATCCTTGGAAAGCTTAGAATAATTAATTCTTCAATTCCTTCCTAAAATAAATTCTTAGAAATACACCTTGGACCTAAATCCTGTATTTACATTAAAACAGGCTATTCTGAATGGACATTGAACTACATTATTTTAACGGGCTTATAATCTGGGATAGCTATGTATTATGATTCTTTATTATTTCTGTAATGCACTGTAGGCCTACAGTAGTCTAGAAAAAACATTAATTTGTCAGAGTGACATAAATCCCAGAGCAGCATAGTTCCAGCTTATGGTGTCCCCATGTGTTACTGGGGAAACTGCCCCCGCACACAGCAGCCCCCTGCAAACTCAAAGGCCAGGGCATTCACCAAGACTTGATGAGCCTCGCTGGTGGGCAAGAGCTGCACAGGCTGTGCTCGTGCCAGACCATGCACCTCCGTACTGTATGAGGGCAGATCCTAACTCACTTTTCAGATAAGGACTTCAAAAGTTGACCTCTTTTCCTCAGTGAAAGCTGAGAAAACCAATAAAGAGCCAGTTGCTTAGTAGAAAACCCCTTCCATTAGAGATGAAAAGCCAATGGATAAAATACATCCGTGCTAACACAAGATTTCTTGAGGTCTGGGTAAACAAGGCAACATTTTTCATTTTTAAGTCATTAAATATGTGATTTAAATAAAAACAAAACAGGGATTTTTAATTTTTTTTTAATGATTTAGATACTGTTAGGATTTAAAGGGTCACAATCAATTTTGAAGTTAAGTCCTTACTAAGGGGAATGGGATGAGTTCACATCTCACAGGAGGGTATTACTTCAGCAAAGCTTGCTGCACACTGAACAAGCAGTATATTAATTTACTACAAGAAGGCCTAAGGTTTGGGGTTTTTTTGACATTTTAAATTATGAGGCATCTGCAAACAGATCCTAAATCTGAATTGCACATGGATTTTCCACACCAGCTAATTCAGATTGCCCCTAGACATCCCCTCCAGCATTAATCACTCACCCACGCTACTGTAGTTCATATTTCTTTTACAGAAACAGAGGTCTGCAAGATTCTTAAACTCTTGCCTAGAAAATAGAAATTATTACTTACGTGGCAAACTAAGTTTTAAACATAAGGGACCCAATTCTGCCTTCAGTTACACTGCCATAAATCTTTAACAACTCCATTAGAATTATAACAATGTAAGTGAGGAGGAAATTGAGCCCAAGATATTTTCTAAATCAGTAATTAAATAGCAGAATTTTAGCTTGGCACAGAGTAAAGACCTCTTAGATTATGTCTTTGGATAAGTCTACATACTTTTTTGTTCCTTGAATAATGATGTTATGAACAAATTAAATCATCTTATTTTCACCAGCCTCTATATTACTTTGTGGAAGGACCATATAACCTCATGGAGCATCAACATGGGACTAAATATTGCCTTACTTTCCCATCCACTTCCTCTCTCTCTTCTCCATATAAATGTTACACTCTTTATAGCTGTCCATTATTTGTACACAGTATATAGCACCTTAAGGACCTTTTCTTGTTTGGTTTCAAAGAACTACTATATTAAACAAATGTCTAATAATAATAAAATGGCATTTAGCCAACTCCCTTATTAGAGGTGCAAGGCATCCTGTGGTCACATTATGCAGAGATTGTACTTTTCAGAAGATGCAGCCTGCTCTCCCAGCGCACAGGATGTGGTGCACGAAACATGGTTTTGCCACAGTAGCCCTAAGCTCCCCAAGGGTCACTGGATAAACTGTGAAAGGGGCCCCTTCAGCATTAAAACATAGGTGGCACTGGGGGGAAGAGGGCTGAATTCCCAGCTCTGCTATAAAACTCTTGATGACATCAGACAAGTTATTTAATCTCTCTAGACTTCTTTTTCTTCATTGGGTAAAGGCAGCTTGCAAAACTTCCTGTCTCATAATTTTAATAGAAATGTGTTTTTCATGGCTATTTTACCTCATTTTTATCTTTACTCAGTAGTTCCAGTTCTAATGCATCTTTCCTATTATTTCCAACTTCGCTAACCTCATATGCCAGAGTCCACGCCGTCCTCACCAGCTCTGTGAGTGTCACACTCGCAGAGGTCAGTGGGAGGCTGTAACTTGGGACAACTGCTACCAAATGGGGGCTGAGAGAGATCAATAGCCTTTGAGGCGGCCAGGCCAGGCCAAAGGGTTTTCTGAATTGTCCCACCTGCTAATGATACTCCTCTGGCAACGCAGCTATACAGATCCAATAGTCTTTTTTCACTGCCTCAGGATGGAAAATTCTGCGGGTGGCTCCTCCGTACACTATCCCTTACAGTAACTCTCTTCAGCACTTTCACAGCCTCTGGTGATTAGACCTCCTATAGCTAAAAATACACCACACAGTCTAAATATGTAACAGACAATATATGCCTGCATACCTCACCTATCTAAATATATGCCTACATATCTATCTAATAACTACTACAAATATGAATCATAATGTTTCTTTGCAGATAGCTTTCACAGTAGGTTGCTTTCAGTTGCCAAAGCAAAGAAGGAAGGTCCCAGCCAAGAGGTAGCCAATTTGTTGTGTGTAGACCTCCTTGTTGATGTCTCTTAAATACATTTTAATTGGCTGGAAAGGAACACATATTCACACACATACACATATTCACATATATATGTGTATGTATATATGTAAGCACTTATTTCACCATTAATTGTACTAAAAGGTTTATTGCCGACAGTCTATCCAAGGAAGAACTAAACAAATGAAAATGCAATTCTTGTTCAAAGAATTAAATGCTGAAGTTACCAGATCACATGAAGGCACCTGTTAATATGATTCAAAGACTACTTTCACTATGGAAAATTATTTTACTACTTATCTACAGTTGTCAACAATACCGATAAACAACAGTAAGCCTGCTGTCCCCAACCACCTGGAATTTGAACCATTTGGGTTAACATTTTCTTTTTCCCAGTGCCTAAGACAGTAGTGGTACCTGTTAGTTTAGGGGTAAAACTGATGCTGAATCCAAGTGGCTGAAGATGCTTTTTTCATCTATGTTCCCTACTCACTTGCATTGCTAGCATGACATAAAAGGCAATTTAAACTATGATTTCTATTTAAGTAATGCTTTTCTTTTCCATGCTAACCAAACAACAGTTGATGTTAAGGTATAAGTAAGCAAATGTGAAGCAGCTTCAGGCAAATAAGCTTGAAATGTTTTAGCTTTGTGGCAATGATTAGACACGCTGAAAAAGCATTTTGTTCCTTATCTGTAAATGTAGTATAATCTACCTCATGTACTTTCACACAGATTGCTGGAATATGCTCCCTAACACCCTCAGGCATATATTCTGTGCTGCTGTCCCCAAAACTATCAGATATCAAGTCTGATACTGTTGCCTACAGACAAACCAAGATTCAGCCCATGCCAAATCCATCACTGCCTGTTGGGTCCCCTGTCTATCCCTTCCAAGAAGGGCAACCAGACAAGGAATTGGGCTGATGATCTGATCTTTTTTGATGGCTCATACACACAGTAACCTCTGGCAAGCTAACTGCGCCTTGCAAAGGCAGGTCAGATTTTTTGCTAAGTTTAATTCTCTGTTAAGTTCCTAAATTCTATCAGATTTTGTGGATGCAAAACAGCCCAATCTCTGGATTTCTCTTTTTTTTTTCTCTCTCTCTTATTTTTTTTTTTTTTAAAACAAGACAGAAAGGAGATCTCAATAAAAGCACGAAATCTGCCTATATCCAGGAAAATCCTCAGGAGGCTTGACCTAGTTGGAGATGGCTGTTGCAGGAAGGCTATAATTAAGCAGTTGCGATAGTGACGCTGACTTCTCACACCAGAGAATGTGCATGTTGACCACAGTTTCTATTAACAGTGCTTATTTGAGTCCTCTGTAGGTAAAATTGTAATGGTGTTTGACTGACATCCCAGCAACTCCCATGGTGTGCAATGCTTTCTCAGGGTTTCAATTTCCTCATGAATTTAGGATGCACTGTTGTCCCTTTTACAATAGGTGTAACAAGCCATGCAACTTCCCTATGTTTAAAAGAGCATTAATGAGATAGAATTAGTACATTTTTGTTCATCTCTCTCCTCTTCCGCCAGTTTGTATTATTTTTGCTTACAAAAACATGTCCTTTAATCATCCAACATAAAAATTTTAGTATGCCTAGAACAAAACCAGAAAAGCTTCAGAGGAGCCTTCTTCTACTAGCTAAACCATTACTTCTACTGAAAGTCTGTAAACTGTTAATCCATTAGTGTCCAATTCCTTAAACTATACGGTCAGACTAAAATCATCTGGAAGCCCAGACTGTGAAGTGTTTCTCTCTGATGTTCCAGACCAAGTGTCCCACATTAAATTGTTTGTAGGATAGGAAAATATTCATACAGTCGTATGACCACAACTTCTCAAGGGCATCACAAAAGAAATGCTGCATGCATCTGTGAGGAAATCCCTGTAAGACACAGTTAAGATACATATTAATTTTGAATAGCATGGACCTCAGGGAATTGTGCAATAGTCATGTCACAACAACCACAGCATTTACTCTCCAACAGTTAGCCCAGGCTCACTTCTGTGAGGTGTGGGGTGGGACATAAGCCTACTTCTCAGGAGACTGTATGTCCCCATGTCATGGTTTAACCCCAGCCAGAAACTAAGCACCACACAGCCACTCGCTCACTCCCCCGCCACCCAGTGGGATGGGGGAGAGAATTGGAAAAAAAGAAGTAACTAATAAAGATAACACTAACAAAATGGCAATAGTAATAATAAAAGGATTGGAATATACAAGTGACACACAATGCAATTGCTCATGACCTGCCGACCGATGCCCAGTTAGTCCCTGAGCGGCCATCCCCCCAGCCCCACTCCCCCCCAGTTTATATACTGGGCATGACATCACATGGTATGGACTATCCCTTTGGCCAGTTTGGGTCAGCTGTCCTGGCTGTGTCCCCCTCCAGCCTTGTTGCTGGCTGGGCATGAGAAGCTGAAAAATCCTTGACTTTAGACTAAACATTACTTAGCAACAACTGAAAACATCAGTGTGTTATCAACATTCTTCTCATACCTAGCTTGAAAACATAGCACTATACCAGCTACTAGGAAGACAATTAACTCTATCCCAGCTGAAACCAGGACACCCCAGAAAACCAAAGATGCTGTAAAAAGTTCTTTGTGCTGTCACTGCTCCTTGTTCCCTCTGTAGTGTTATTTGTCATCACACCCACACTGAGCAAATCCACTAGGGGAGAGGGGGAATATTAGGATGAAGTTTCTCTCCTGACGTGGCTCAGATACCTGGCTTTCACTGCTCATCTCACTGGCCCCAGCTCCACCTGGCTTGAACAGCCAGCTAGGAGTCTCCAATTCCAGCAGCTCTTAGATACTGGTGCAAGCCATGGTGATGGTGGTGGTGCTGCTGGTGGTTAAGGGGTCAACATTTGATGAAATTTTTTCTGTTACTGGTCATGTAAGATGCTCTCTGCACTGTCCAAGTCTCTCTATAAAACAACAGTTTCTATGTTTTCTTACCTCTTCTGCTTCCATAAGGATGCCCAGAACAGGGGTGTCTAACATGAATGTAACTCACCTTCCACATCCCCACATAAGTACTTTACTGGGGATGTGGGTCAATGGGCTGCTGCTATGATTGTGTGAGATAATTCACACAGCTGGTATTTGAAGCTGGTATGAAAGGAGACATTTCTACCATAATCTCATACTGGTCTCATGAAGAAGAATCCAAACCTTACAGTCTATCATAACCCCCAAGAACATGTGGGCCTTACTTGTCTAACTCAAGTTGTCCCCAGGTTGTCTGAACCAGAAGGTGTTCACCCTAACGTGCTTCTAGGAGGGATCCCAGTTCTGCAAAGAATGCGATCAAATAAATGAGCACATTTTCTTTTTTGCTATCTACATGCAGGATTTTCAATTATCTTGAGCTCTCGGTACTGTGCAACGAACTAACACACTACATTAGCCTGATCAAGGCTGTTTTAACTACCTCCTAGCGCGACAACCCTGTTTCTTCAGGCTGCAAAACTACACCTTCTGCAATTACAGGATCACAAGTTCATCTTGTGAAATCAGTGCTGGAAGAAAATTGAGCTAATATAAATCATACTAGACAATAACCTAAACGTATCCTGGATGTTCTTCTAGTGAGGTTGCATCACTTCAGTGCTCTCATGCTAACATGCGTCATTTCTAAACAAGGGTTTTACTAAAGGAACAATGTCATAAGGAAAAACATCCTCTTACTCTGTTTAGTATAGCCATTTGAATAGGACTAGCCATTAAATGACTCTTTAAGTGGTCAAATGTCTGATCTGAACCTGCCGTTGTAGCTTCCACCTAGTTCCAGGCAAGAACTAATGTTGCTAGTAACTCCTCTATACAAGGGTATCTACTAAACGCTGGAAGACTTGGGCAGCTGCCATACAGTTTACTTGACATTGTTCCCCACAAACAGGCTATTAACAACTTTCTGTGAGTTGTTCTTTATATGGAAGACTGAAGAGAAAATACTTAGGGAAGACAGGACAAAAACCAAAGTGCTAAAAAGCACTTCCAAAGGATGTCCAGCTCTTTTTGATGCATATTTTTTCAGCAAAACTCTAGTACAACTTCCCATTTCATTTCATCATGCTCCTGACCCAACACAGCCACATGGAGCACTTGATTGCTGTGCCATATATGACCTTGCACCACATTACTCACACTTTCAGATGTGGTGCTTCCCACAGCCTGCTCTTCTGCCTGCTCCCCAGGTAGGAGCTGATACCCTTATTATACACAACTCTTACAGTCC
>VYZV01021241.1:32955-87955 GCA_013401275.1 Pandion haliaetus | reverse complement strand
GGGCTCCAGACACCTTCTGCATCATTGTCAATAGGTTTATCTGCAGAATCACTCATTCTTTCAATATCTTCGGCAGGACTCTCGCTGCCGCTCCAGCTGCTGGGCTCAATGGTGATGGCTGGGGTCTCCAAGCCTAAGCCTGGAGTCTTAAAGGAAATAAACCTACAAAACAAACAAACAACCCCCAAAAGGCATTAAAGGCATGGAACTTCAGGCAAACATTTCTGTCTACTTCTGATACTAAGTTAACAGCAGCTGAGCAGTAACGGCAATAACACTAGAATGGGAAGCACCCAGGAAAAGTACAAAATTAATAACCTTTCTACCTCACATCAGCAGAGGTGGAGTGATAAGGTTGTCAGAAGGGGAACTCTTTACCACTTTTTCTGTGTGCAATTACATAAAGGCATAGAGCATCACGTTATTTTTCACAGATAGTCAAAGTTCAGGGAAACTCTGCAGCACATGACACATTTCATCTTGCTGAAGATTGGCACCCTTAAATTAATGAGCCAGATCCTCAGGTGGGGATAAATCAGCATACTTCCACTGGTTGGAAGGGAAGCACACCAGTTTATGCCACAGCGACTACCAGAGCCTAAAACCACTTAAACCTAAAAAAAAAGGCAAAAACTATTGTTCACATTCATCCAATTGTCAGTGGAGTAAAGGGAATTACACTAGTGATGACACAGCTCAATGTGATTAACTGGAAAAGGCTGTAATTTTCAGATATTACCCAAATAATAAATAATACAATCAAAACCTGAGCTACATACAAACAGAAATCTTTAAAATGATAACACTAGAGAAAGGAATTACAAGAAAAGATATATACTTTGCCTGTTTTGAAAGGTCTCTGTCAGAGAACCATAGCAGAACAAAAATTACAAGCTTCAAGTTGCTGAATCAATTTAATAAGAAATAATTTAATATAGCTGCACCTGCTCACACCACCAGAGCTGCAGATCTGTCAGTGTTCCTTTTATATTTTTGAGAGAAATACAACTCTGTTATAAAGACTTGCTCCAGGCAAAAAAGCTGCTCTACCAGACCAAATTCACCTCTGGTGTAATTCTTTGGGAAGTCAGTGAAATAACACCAGGAACAGATTTGGCTCAACATGTCTAGGCATAATGCAGTTTTATTTTGAAAAACGAAGAAGTTTGGTGACTCTAACTGATCTAAGTAGATGGAAGTGTTTGAACATGCAAGCATGAGCTGCACACGCACTTAAAAATCCAGTTAGTTGGCTAAACACTCAAAAAACCCTCAACTATAACATTTTTATTCTGCTGGGGGAGATGAAAGCAGGCCCTTTCCGCACACAAAAGAGGGGCTTCCCCTTCTGCACACCTCCATTCTCACGCTGATATGCCTCTCAGTGGGGTCTCAGTACATTGTAAAATAACAGGTGAAAAGCGGCAGCACAGCATTCACCCCACGGAGAAGGAAGGGGAGGTTTACATTGGAGGCTGTGACAGCTCTGACGAAACACCTTTGCGCTGGAGAACTCCCTGAAAGAAGAAATATTTACAGCAGCCCTCACCCAAACTAACCAATCAACCAATCATTAGAGATAACCAAAACCTGATAGTCCAGTCCCTTGGAGGCTACAGCACCTTGCAAAAAAAAAAAAACCAGAGCTGAACCTGGGGAAACGGGGAGTAGTCTCAGTCTCCCTAACCAACGTTACCAGTTTGACATCCAAAGTATGGGGTATTTCCACTTCTCCAGGCTCTAACAGGAGCTCAAGAGGGATTGGTACATGCAAAATAGACTCCCAAGAACCTTGTTTTCCTTACTTGCATGTGTGTCTTTACAAAGAGGCATTTCTTAACTTCACATTAGGTTGAACATTTCAGCACAGCTTATGAAAACGTTAGTGCCTACCCACCAGTAATCTCAAGGCTAATCAGTGTCTCGAATGCCTTTTAATAACTGATAACAAGGGAGCAGATGGATTCACAGGGAACCACACACAAATGATAAGTGGGTGGGAAGTCTGGCTAAATACTCCACACGTTGCCTGGAAAATCCAAAATGTACAAAAATTTAAAATTCTCATCACAAAAAGGGAGATGTAAATCTTTCTAAAATAGTGAAACACCATCCTCCATAGCTCTCAGAAGGCTGAAGAGTTAATTTCAACCCTTTCAAGATTTGAACCTTGTAGCAAGACTTAGCCAAAACATAAACACAGCAATACTGGGAAAGAAATAGAAAAACCACCCATGTCCACTTAACCTTCAAATACAGGGGGAATTTTAGGTAAACGAGAGGTAATTGAATGTTGACTGGGACAATTAGGGGGGGTTCAGTTTTACTGCCACAGTGCAGGGAAAAACGGCTACTGGAGATTTTATTGGCCTCGCATGATCGAGACCACGATTTAGCATTTCGCTAGAAGACAGCACCAAGTGGGACTGTTTACTGGGTCAGTTCTTCAAAGGTGACTCAGGGAGGAAATCCTTCCCCTCCCCGATCCCAGGCATGACAGCATGCAATGCACAGCACAGCCATGGGCATCTTTCGCTCAGCCCAACCACCCTCTGCTTACAAAATCTGCCACAGTCATAGCCTCAAGTCTTATTATCATCTTATAAACCAGCCCTTGTTATTACATTATGCTGAAATAATAATTAAAATGCACACAAG
This sequence comes from Pandion haliaetus, assembly GCA_013401275.1. Classification (NCBI taxonomy): domain Eukaryota; kingdom Metazoa; phylum Chordata; class Aves; order Accipitriformes; family Pandionidae; genus Pandion; species Pandion haliaetus. The sequence continues at coordinate 85,297 of VYZV01021241.1, read as the reverse complement.
GAAAACAGAGAGGCTCTAAAGTAATTAATGGTACTTGATATTCATGTTAGATCTTGCATTGTGTTTACTGGTGAATTTTCACTAATGTGCTATCTCCCTTCACATCCCTTTTTACCTACTTGGATATCATCTTGAGGCATTAGTAGCTACTATTCCAGCCCGTAAAATGTAAGACAACCAAGTGTTTCTTCCAGAACATCTGTACAAGAGGGGCGGAGGCAACCTGCTGGAAAAAAACCCACTTGTACTAAAGGTTGCTTTTAGTGATTTCCATTTCGGTGAATGCTGACACTGCAGATCAAGCTAGAGGACTAAGGAGCAAAAAACCTTATATTACAACCACTAAATGGCTCCCTCCTATTTCAAGAAAATAATGAGCTACTCACTTAATCACTTCCAGCTCAGCTCAACGTATCAAAAGGCAATTCCACCTCCTTCTTAGCTTGAATTCTAAGGACCCAACGGTGATGAAAAATTTCAGACCTGTTATGCTGGAGTTCAACGTGATTATAAAAAATAATACAAGCTGTCAATAGATGAGCTTTGTTGCACATTTCTAATGAGCTATAAATCTCATGTGAAAAATGTGGATTTACAGTCCAATTTAAATTTATAAAAAAATCAAAAATTAAAAAAGCAAGCCTTCCTTATATCAGCAAACTCCAAATCTTACAATACCAACTTGTAGGAACAGAACAACAGTGCAGGAAGAGTTAATCTCCTGGAGGCAATTAACCCCACCCCCACCCTCCCCGAAAGCAGAGCCTGCACACATGACGGATCAAGTTGAAGAGTTCTGTATTTGCTTTTTATCATGTTCATTTTTAGAGAACCAATTTCGTGCTTGTACTTTCTGTTAACAAAATTAAAACACCTCAACACTACTCACAAAACCAACAACAAAAAAACCCAAAACCAAACCCAAAACCAAAAGCAGATTTTGGCTAACCTTTTGGTACTTTCTAAGATTGTTTAAAGCACACTGCTGCAGTTTAGGAGGTCTCTTCTTCAGAGTTTCCCTTTTGACACCAGTCTCTCTCTCTCTCTCTCACATATTTCAAGACAGATTCCCCTGTGCATAAAGCTCTTTTAGTTGCAAACTTGAATGCATCTTTCTTGCAGTTGCTATCTATTCTCTCCAGTTAACTCAATTCTAAGTATATCTGGTTTTCTCACGTAGTTATTAGACACTTTTGCTATGCATGATGGAGGTATGTTCCCCCCTCAAACAACACAATGTTACATTTAGCAATGGAGAAACTATTAGGGACAATACTGGATTTTATACATACATTTTATAGCCAATCCAATCAGTACAGCTTCATGGGGTACAAGATATGACTTATTTTCATTATGTTCACTTGGTAGAGTAACTTGGAAAGTTATTTTAAAAACTCAGAGATACAAGGATAGCTATTGTCAGAGCTGATCAAACCAATGAATTTAACCAAAACCAAATGATAGTCTGCAACATCTTATCAAGGGAATGATTTCTTTGCTTGCATAAAACATTCTCTTATGCCTTCATTTTATGAGCAATGCAAACCTGGACTTGCCCAGAAAATTGCTGCTCACAGACCAACAACTGAGATCAATAGCTCTTCACAGGAGTGTAGGACAAGTGCAGATTTAAGGCCTTGATATGTTTCATATCCTTCAATACTTGCACAATGAACTAACACGGAAACATTGTCTTTCAAAAGTCATCAGAGCTGAATCCTATTTAACAACATCTTGCAAAAGTTAAACCATTTTCTCTGTTTGTCCAATTAGTTTACTTTCTTGAATTTCAGTGTACAGGTGCTGAATGATGCCTTTACTGAGGTATCACATAACCACTGGAAGAGGATTAATACTCTGCAGGTTTTGGTGCAGGAACATGAGAAAGACTAAAAACATGTCTTGATTCTGAGAGAGGTCTGAGAAAAAAAGATTATGACTCCCCAGTCTTCTAAATTGTGTCTGCTTGAAGGGGATCAAGTGCAGATATTTTTGATATGAATTTGCAGGTGAGAAAGTACCAGTGCTGTTATCCACACTGATCTTCTGGCTATGAATGGCTGCAGAAGGCTACCAAATAATTCTTACAATCAGCCCAATATTTCTAAAACAGATCTTTCAGAAAAATCTTAATTCTTGAGGTAAATATTTTGAGTGTTGAAGTGGCAAATTACACTTTTAAGAACACATTTTATTTTTAGTTCATGAATAACTTCATCTTAGCTTCAGTTATATAAAAAAAGTGGGACCAGGAATCCAAAAAGCTTTTTATAAACATAAAGACAATAATGAGCAGATGAGTAAAAACCAACTAATTCTAAATTTGCAGATGGCAAATTTTCTCTCAAGGCTTGAAAAGTTACAGGCCCATGGGATTTTCCTTCTGCTTTGTTCAGCAGTACAAATCCACAGCTGGAGCACTAAGGCTCTGGAGAGAATCCAGAGGAAGAAAGTTATCAGATCTAGAAAACATGACCTACCAGGAAAGGAATTAGGTTTGTTTAAATTTAGAGAAGACTGATGTGAGAAGATAACCACTTTCAAATAAGGAAAAGGTAACAGCAAAGCAGAGAAGCAGTTCTTGGCCATTTCTACCAAGGATAAGACAAGAAGCAAAGAACTTAAGTTGCAGCAAGTAAACCATAGGTTGGGCATTTGGAAGACAGTTCTGACCCTACCAACAGTCACACATCAGAAGCAATCAGTCTGGGGTGCTGGGGAGCTGGTGGGGGGAGAGAGGTTGTTAAGAACAGGTGACACAAACATTTGTGAGGAATGATGCAGCTATGCTTAGTCCTGTCTGAGGTGAAGGAACAAACTAGATTATGCCATGAGACTCAGCAGCCAAGACAGAATGTAAAATGCCCCAGCAGAAAGAAACCTGCGGTGGGAGCACATCCTTGACCAGCCATGGGGGAACCCAGATGCCCAAGAGACTTCACAGATGTCCTAGTGACCAGATAGCTTTGTCAGCTGCAGGGCAGAAATCCAGGGGAAACCCGGCTTCCTTACCACCGATGCCTGTGGAGCTACATGCTCCTTCGCTCTGCATGGATTCCTTGCACAGCTGCTGGGCAGTCTGCTGCATGAAAATCACTGGCAAAAGCCACCTGTGAAGTAGCTCATCAAGATAGGCAGGATGGGGAGGGAAAGCAAACCCCCAGGCTGGGAAGAAGAGGGTTCCTTCTCCCAGTAGTGCTCTCTGTGAGGACACCTCACCCCCAGCCACCTTGTTCTCCTCCCAGATACCTGCCGAACTGCCCAACCCCCCCATATCACATATGGATTTCTCAAGCTCTTTCTGCACTTATTGAAGTAAATAAAGAATTGGTGGGAAGCTTGAATTTTGCTAGGATTTTATGTTTCTACTTTGCCAGTAAAAGTATCATTGCAGTGTTTATACAAGTCAAGTGATATGCTCAAGCCTTAAAAAAAATTTACTTTTTTATTTAAAAACAAATTTACATTCTGCACTTTGTAGCTGTGATGTGTAAGTGTGCATGGATTTTTCTGATTCTTTGAGGCATTCAAATGGCATTACTTTCAGGAAAATACTATATCTATTCAAGCCATTTTTTATATAATGTAGTTTTATGAGGAAAGGATATAAAACAGTACAAAAAATAAAAATGTAAATTATTTACAGAGCATCCAATGGCAAAATCATTAGCTTAAAATTACTTTATATTGTATTTTTGTTACAAGATCTACTTATCAGCAATTATTCTCTTTAAGAAGAGAGAGCACCAGGAGAGAGAAGCAGCCCATCTCTAGGATAAAGTATTCCTTTAAAACTCAGCCAGACTAATTCAGCCATTCACTTTTGCCATTGAAACAAAATAAAAAGAGTTTTTCTCTGACTGCATGAACACTTCAGGGAGAAATTCTGATGCTGTGCTTTTTTGGCAATCAAATAGTTGCATGTAATGATGCTTCCATGTACTTCCTATAATTCATATAAACTAGTTCTGTTCTCCTAGGATTGAAGTTACCATTTCTTGCTTGGGAAGCAACCTATTTACTAACTGCAAGCTACCTACTTCAGATTTGTCTTTGGGATCTGCGGAGGAGTAACATGATCAGTTCATCTACAGCTACAGAGCACCTGTGAGAAGCAGCACACTGTTTTTTCTGAAGCAAGTGGATTATGCAGTGAGTGAATTCAGGTGGTGTTTTCCTACCCTCAACTGCCACGCTCAGGGTATGCATAAAAGTAGCAGGAAGCCAGACAGTGCCATGCCAGTGTGTAAAATACCAAAACCATGTAACTTAACATCAGTAAAGGGATGGTTTCCTTCAAACATAACTCTGTACCCCGCTCATCTGAGAAGATTTACATGTGTATTTTCACAAACTGTGAGGAAACTTCATGAACAAAGAATGACTTAGATCTGCAAGAGTAGGCAGCATATAGGCCTAAATGTGAATTTAAGATTATATGAACTATTTCTAAGAGGAAACAATGCATTCTCCTTGAATTGCTCTTTTTTTGCTTATAGAAACAGATTACTCAGCAAAGAGTGGGCTGATGTTAAGACATGGGAATTCTTCTCTTTGCAAACAGCTTTCGTCTGTCTGCACTCTTTATGCAACGGAAGAGTATTTCGTACCACTCTGAGGGCCTAATTTTTTTTTCCGAAAGCAGCTTTTGTTGATTTATAATTATTGTTGTAAGGGTGCTGAGTCATTGACTCCAACCCAATTTTCTTTTCCATTAGTTTTAATTTCATACAGTTAATAAAATGGTTCATCTTCTCAGTGGGGAAACAACTGGATTCTGACTGTGACTGCACCACACTCGCGGGCTCTGTCGACTTTGTGCTGGCTCATCAGGAGCCTTCTGCAAGCAGCTACAGCTTCAAACCATCCACATCTAGCTAGTGCCCAGCAATCCAGTCCAGCGTGCAAAGTGCTTTGTAAGGGGCTACACATTACTTGTGGTCCATGGTCTGCACTGATTACCAGGTTATCACCGTGTAGGTGAATCCTAACATACCCGTTGTGAATCCCTATCTCATTACGATCACAGCTGTTTCAGAAACAATTCCTTCCTCATGTGATACTGAAGCAGTCACATTCATCCTAGGTGCTAGCACTCATTTACACCCAGCTGGTTTCAATTATAAGGGTGTTTCTGGGATTTAACCCAGCTCAAATACTGCATTGTGGTGGTAACCAACAAAGATTATTCTAAATATGACTTGGCACTCAGTGGAATGAAGAATAGCAAGCATCGTGTCTGACTTGCTTTTGCTAATTACCAACATTAAGCAAAGGAAAGGATAAAATATTTACCAGCTCTCAGGAGGAAAAGCCATTCTTCCTGCAACTGCAGGAGGCGACTGTGCAACAACGCAGCTGCTGTGCTGTGCAGCGGGAGCTGATCATGCACCTACTGTCACCCAACAGGGATGGCTTGTGAATGGCAACGGCAACATCAATTACGAGTGTAACACCATGGCATGCTTACCCCAGCTGTATTCCAGCTGTGACTTTTCTATGGCAAGAGCCGCTATATTGTGAAGTGGAGATTATTAATACTTCACCCATTTGCCAATTAGTCAGCTTTTCGAAGAATGCTCTGTGACCAAGGCGGGTCTGTCCATACCTGGGGGGCCTCCACTCCTAGGGCAAGTGAAACGGCTTGGGCTGGCTGGAGGGCAATTCTTTGGCACTGAAAATACCAGTCCCCAAACTACCGCACTGCAGCTCTGTAAGAAACACTCCCCAGCTCCGAGACCCGTAAGTAGAGGCCACAGTATAGTCCCTCAGGGTAAGGTCTGCAGCCACTGCTTTGCTTAGGGCATGTTTATGGAGCATTGTGTTTGGCAGTTCACTATAATTTCTTCTGCTGCCAACACATGTAAACAGAAAATAAAAACTAGTATTTGTAGCTATCAGGACAATGGGCTTTTTTTTTTTTACATACAAGACTGGAAAAAGGGACCGAAAATAGCTGCAGCTCTTGCTTACATGCAATGTGTCTGTTCTTTGAATGCCTTAAGTTCAGTCACCCAGTGGAGGCTGAAGCAGGGGTTCCGTCTGCATAGAGACTCTGTGCCTTCCCAGTGGCTCCACAAATTATGAATTACAGTACAAAAGCCTAAAGAAAACAGACGCTGGCCTTCCTTCAGCTCCAGTGCTGTTCATCTCTCCCTATCCCTCCATACACATAAATTTGGCATCCGGACCTGGATACAGACACAAACACCCTGAATACCTTCGGAGCTAGCCATCCTGTGCATCTAATGGTGGTTTTGCCACTGTTTCAGTCCCATCTACCTGGGAGTATGTGAATGAGGTAAACACAGTCAATGGTTTTCATATGTGCAAACAGACTATCTCTTCTTTGTAGTTTGTTGTAACTACCTTCCCACAGCATCACTGAGCATGACTAGTTATTTTGTACCCGAAAAGCCAAAACGGACCTATTAATACCACATACCAAGTATTATAAATATTAGAATTGGGTACATCTTTTATCTCTGGTGTGTTACTAGCTTCCTGCTGGGACCACATATGATCTATTGCTCATACGTACGACGGCCCTGGCAGCAAGTCATTCTGTCTAGACATAGCCCTGAAACTGTTTGTTCCCCTGATTCCTTAAGCCTCCCCAATCTTATTGGGGTTCCCATGTCACACAGACATTTGCAAAACCAGATCCAATCCTTCACATTCATAACTCTCTTATTCTATTCCTGGCATATGACTAACTAGTTTTCTACTCCAATATTAGATTTTTCTCTCTCTTTTTTTTTTTTTTAAATAACTTGTTTTCAGGATGAAAGTTTTTTTTCCACAATGGCTGCAAAAACATGAGCGTTCATTCTAACAGCTCTGTGCGAGGTGGGAAAAGGGACAGAAAACCACCTGCTTGAACAACTTTATGTAAGTTCAGTCAGGAAAGGGAAAACCAATGTTATTTGAAGGGTGGTCCAATGTCTGACTGGTTCATATGTAACATAAAACTTTCGTCTATATAAAAAATATTTTATATAATGATTTAAGTATTCTGTTAAAAAGGTACAAAAAAGGCACAGTAAAGTAAAAGGTTCATTCATTTACTCAGGTGCATTTGTTTAAACAAGAAATAGCCACAAGATTAACCCTTTCCCTATCACAAGCTGAAGGAGGACCCTTCTTTTATGAAGCAGAAGAAAAGCAAGTTTTGGACTAACAACCGGAACATCCAATTGGCCAAAGCCACCCCTGGAATCCAGCACTGGCACCTTTTATCCCTCAAGCCCACTTGTTCTCTGCTTTGCAGATGTTATACAAACACTCCTTTGCATAAATGCAAACACACACACACACGTACTTTCTCAAACATTTGTTGAAAGAGCTAGATTTTAGCTAAAATTCATTTTACAAGTTAAAAAACTCTGCCAAACACCATCTATAAGCTTTATCCCTCTAACGCTGCTACAGAAGGTTGTGAATGCCTTGTGCTCACCTGAATGTGCTGATTTCATACCAGGCAAAACCAGGAGAAAATAGTTTTATTCTGCTTTGGCATTACTACTTGAGCTACTGCCACGGGCTCTGATTCTGCCAACACAGAGCCATTTTATACATATGAATAATCACTCCAAGTTTAATGAAGCTCCTCACATCTCCATTAGCAATTGTTTTGGCTGGAAAAAGGCCCTGCCTATCAGCCCTGGAGGAGCCTGGAAACAGAGGAGTGATAATACTGGGAGGCTCACTTTGGGAAAGGCTGTGGTTTTCTGATGATAGGACACAGAATCGCAAGACACAAAAAAAAAAGGAAGGGGTGAAAACACAGCACTATGGCCCTCAGCAAGGCTGGGATTTAATCCCAGGTTTTTGGCCTTGTTCTCACTGACTCTAAACAGAAAGAGACTTCAGAAACCAGCATGTGAGATCAGATAGGACTTGGGGTCCATGTCGACTAGTCACAACATGTCTAGTGGCTTGTCTTCATCGCAAGCCAACACTGGAAACCCCACCTTGTGTTTTTCTGTACAGAGAAAAATCAAAGCAACAATTTTGTTTGCAAGTGCAGTAGCTGTCAAATAAAAATATTTTAACTTATTTTGTTTTCCAACTGCTAGCAGTAGTGTTACGGCCAAATTACCTGCCAAATTAAATTTTAAGTCTGAGTTGTTTATGTAGTACAAAGGAAGCCTCCTATGTAAGGAAATGAACATTACTAATACAGCACTTCTACACTCCAACTTGTTTCTTCCATCTCACACTTGCCTCCAACACCTGTCCTTCCACAGGTGGTGAATGCATTGGCATCAGCTTTACTTTTTCAGTCTGATTGTCTTCTCATATAGATAAAGACAGATCTATAGCTTGCATTTTGTCCATAATAGAAAATTTATTTCTGACATCTCAAATAAGATTCTACTAAGAAGTAAGAATGCTTTTATGCAGCAGGAGTTACATCTTCTACAAGGGAGTAGAAAACACTCTCCTGCTGAGATACTGAAACAATCCCAAACTGTGGCAATCTTTAATTGCTAAACATAAGTAAAACCTACAATGACTAGCTATAGCATTTTCAAAATTCAATATAATAGTTATGTAGTTATTCTGCACTCCTCTTGTAGTTATTGCCTGTTGAGGAAGCAATTTCTGTCTTAAGCTCTGACTTATGTTTCCAGTCTACTTCATCTCCTTCTTCACTGTAGTTTAATCCTTCTTCATGAGGTATCAATTTTCCACAAAAATAACTTTGCTGGCAACCATTAGAATTGTGAATTCACTGGACGCTGGCAGAATTAAAGAAGAGATGGTGTGGTCCAGGCAGCAGAAAACAAAATGTATATAAAAACCCAAACAAAAAGTACAAGCCTAGGAACTAATCGTCATAATTCTACTGGACTTAAAAATCTTGAATTTAACAGAAATACCAATTTCACAGTACACTCATTTCTGCCACAGCACCCCTTCCTCCCCTCCACTCACCATTCACAGTTTCACAGGCAAATCATCACCTGCCTCTCACTCTGCCTGAAGAACGGCTTGTCTGTCCAAGACCTTGCTTCTTATTTCCAGCTCCATTGGTAGGCCCAAGTGCCTCTCATGAGCTGCCCTGATAAAGGTGTGCATACCTTCTGGTGAGGCAGAGACCGTAACACCAGGATCTCCCTGAGATGGCTGGGCGTGTGCGAGCAGCTCCATGCCTAAGCTTAGCAGACCCCTGCCATTTTCCCCCACCTGAGTCACCCTTCTGCTGCACTGCAGCTGGAGCTGTTTCTTGGAAACGGAGTGTTGGACTCATCCAACCCCATGCAGAGGCCTGTGCTGGGGATTTTCACTGCTGTTTGCTCACTCATGCCTGGGACTAACATCTGTCCCTGCCACATGTGGAAGAGGGAGGTGGGAAATGAGCGTGAACAGAAAGCCTTGCAGAAAGGAGCCTGTCCAAAGCAATGAGAGAAACCCACAGGGCATATTAGAGAAACACAAGGGAAACTCACGGACATGCATTGTCCCTAACTGCTCTTCACTCGGGACCTTCCACCTCCTCCCTGCCTGTCAGTCCTCCTCTGTTTGGCAGGAGGGACGCAAAAAGGGAGCATACCCTTGCGAGGCTAATTTTATTTCTCTCTGCATGGGCAATCACCACAACAGTTGGGTCATGTTTTCTCCTTTTTCCAGAGCCAGAGCTGCCGCTGTGCCCTCAGACGTCTGTGTACTGCAAGCCCAGGGCTGCTCTGTCACTCATGAAGGCCACGTGCCTGGTCAGCCTCCCGTGGCCAGAGCACACCCGGCTCTCCCCCTCAGCACCTGCTCCTGTGTGGAGAGGCAGCAACCAGCCGAGGGTGCTCACAGAGGATCCACAGGCACATCTAAGCTGGAGGACCGGTGCTGTCAGCAGGGTGACATAAACTGCCTACTGTAACTAATTTTATTGTATGTTTTCTCCATAAGGCTTTGATCAGGTTCAAGAGGACCTGAAGTGGTTGTGTCGGCCACACGTTGCACATGCTGCTCCTGAAATGGCGCAAACACTGCAGCATCCAGCTCGGTTCTCTGACCAACGTGGACAGAAATACCTTCCCATGACAATGCTGCTATTTACTCTGCAAGGTCTCCGAAGGAGATAGTAGGTGGTTTCTTAATGTTTTTTATATAGTTTTACCATCCTAATTGGGGCCTTCAGGAGATAGTTTTACAGTAACATGAAAATATGTTAAATTCTACAGATCCCCCAGGGGAAGGACAGTATGCAATAAAATGCCAATAGTGTCTTCAATTACAAAAGAAAAGTATCTCTGCCCAGAGTGGTCAAGAATACCTGGCTAAAACCAGCTGATAGTTGCACTGTCTGGTACAAATACAATGCCTCTAACAGAAGCATTCTTTAGTATCTGAAGGTTAGACAGTATCAAAATCTGTTTATGAAGAACAGTTAATGCTCATGCATGCACACAGTTCTAAACCAAAATATTTTGTCAAGCTCAGAAAAAGGCAAATAGACTCAATTATTTAAACTTTTAAATTATGTTAAAACCCATTTGCTCTTCAAAATTACCTCTGTTTTTCATAATGTTGTCTATACACAAAAGCTCCTTTAACTCAACGGATGCTCTTGTTGTAGTGAAAACTGAACACTTGTAACATAGCTTCTCCAATATGTTTCAAATTAGAGGCTAAGAGTGTTTTCATGTAGGTAGCTGAGACTTCAAAATTCACAATTTCATCCACCACCACAAAACACCATTAAAACCCTGCACTTGTTAAATTCAGGGTTGCAGGCTTTCCAGTCCTTGAAGGGTAGACCTCTCTTTAAGCTAGAACAATTTCTGGACTTGGACAGTAAGCAAATGTCAAAATGGCAAGTCTCTAGGAGATCTGACTATCAATCTTGAACTATCTAGTGGTGTTTCTAGTGAATCTAACACTTCAAGAAAAGCATTAGAGCGCCCTTGATTCTTCTCCTACTTAACTATCAACTTGCTATATGATTCTTTAAACCTTCCTATGCTTTACCATTTGCCAGATCCACTTTGCTGAGAAGCTCAGTCAGGCTGTGATGCAGTGCATTCAAAAAGCAGCAGGCCTTTTCCTACTTACTGCCAACTAAATCCTTGGAAATCCTAGGCAAATGTATTTCATTATTAATTCAAAATGTATTTTGTTATTATTATTAAATTAATATGAAGAAGAAGGAGAGAGTGGCCCAGGCAAAAAAGAATGACCCAGTAAGGGAATGAGCCAGGAAATGACCCAGAGAAAAAGAAAGTATTTTGGCTTTCTTCCTCAGACTAGCAGTTTCCTCAAATTAAATTTTTTAAATTTTATTTGAAAATATAAAAAAAAAAAAAAAGTTGACAAACATTACAATAGAAGTAAGGTTGGCTCTTGGTAGAGAAATACTATGACTTAGAGCCAAGGACATTTATTCTTCACATTTGAATTATTTTTAAACAGCATTTCCTGGCTCAATGTCACTGCATCACAGATAGATATGATAGCAGATAAGTGTATGAGATTTTAGATCAACAAGAGTGTTACTTTTACAATGAATACATTTGTAGTCAGAGCTCAAAAGTGGTTTTATTTCTGCTATGCATGGAAGATGTTTTATTACATGCTGGTTTACTAAGCCACTTTTCTTTTTAAAACAGAATGTAATTCAAATTTTCTGACACTGCAGCTGCAATTCAATAGTTGGATTTACTAAACGTGGATTTACACTAACAAACTCTTCAATTTTTTTTTTTCCCCCTCTAGCTCACCTTTCTGCCACCTTGATTTATTTCTGTTTCACAGCTGTGCCTACTAAATGATTCTTACTCTCACTGCACACTTTTCTACCTCTTCCTGCAGCTGATCCAAACTAAACCACAATTTTTCTGGGAATGTGAAATTAAAGAACTCTCACAACAAGAATACAATGCCCAGAACTCAAGGGAACAATTTACCTGGGGGCAGGGGGGGAACACAAACCTGAAGGCCAGAGGTTCAAATTTAGAAAAGTTTAAAAATTCTCAGTTTAGATTCCACTATCAGTAGTCACTACAGCACACCACTAACTGTCCCACAGATTCTATGGAATTTATCCACCTCTGGTATTTACAGCACTAAGCACAATAAGTAGTAATTGCTTGAGTTACATAAATATAGTCACAAGCCCCAAATATCCCTCTCTCAAAATCGGTATTGCTGCTCTTAAAACTGGCACCAGAAAACCTTAGTAGCAAAGTATGATCCAAAACACAAACCAATCCAAACAAATAATGAAAACAAAATCAAAACAAAGCAGAGAACAAGCGAACATGGAGGATCAACAAAATGAAATTAATAGGTAAAATAATGGAGAAAACTGAGGGAGCCTGCTCTTGGCTCCTTCCCCTGTAAGACCTCTCCACAGCAGTACCAATGTGAAGGACACCTGGGCACAGGCATAGGGAGGGCATGCTTGAACTCTGCGGGCTTGTTCAGCCCTGTGCCCCATTCCTCTCCATAGTGTTACATAGGGATTCAAAAAGGCAGAGCCCAGGATGAAATTGTAGCCTTGTGTTTACGTATTAATTACTGAAAAGTTACTTAACCTTGAGCCATATCCTAATGTAATGAGCTTGGGCATTCTTAAGTCTCTCAGAAAGGCAGCTGAAGGCAAACCGTCTGGCTTGTCTTTACTTCCGAGTAGCCCTGCCCCTGGGTCTTTCTTTATAGGTACTCTAGACACTACCTGTCAAAGGCAAGCTCTGACAGACCAGTAAAATGTGCAAATTTCAATTACAGGGACTCTGCACTTCCAGTGCAGCCCAGCTGCCAACCATGCAGAGATCTGCAGCGATAACAATTATACTTAAAAGTGTCACTACACGTTTGAATGCATTTACACATTCTCCTTTTACTCTCTATTTATTATTAATGGCAACTCAACTAATATAAAGACCCTGGTGTGTTTGGCACTGTAGGTGTACAGAAGGACAGCAAGTTCTTGCTCTGAGAAGTTTACAGCCTAATTATAAATGACAGCAGATGGAAGGTAAACATTATGAGCTGTTCTGCTTTTCATCAGGAAATTTAACACAGGTAACAATTCTTAACCAGATAGAAAAAACTACACATTAAATCCTGTGCCACAGGCTAGGTTGCAGGCATATCCTAGTCAATCTTACACACTGTGGTGACAGTGGCCAATTCCAAGACAGATAACCAGGTCCCAGAAGATTCAGGGCTTTACAGGCAACCACCTATATGAAGATTTTGCAGGAAGCAAATGGGAAATTTAGCTTTGTTCAAGTAAGTCACACTCACGCTTACACATAAGCATCTATTTAAATCCATGTCTATTCACAAAAAGACTTAAAGCCCAGCACAAGCATCTGATGGCATTTTGCACTTCCTCACATTTTTAGGTGTCATTCCTAAGTGCACCATAAAGTAGCTGCTTATGCAACTTCATAATTAATCTACCTGGGAGGTCATAAAAGTCACAGGTGACTGTTACAGATCTCCACAAAAAAGGATTTTGAAGCCATAATTGATAAAAGTTTGCCCACCTAAGGACTATACTGGCTATTCACCAGGAAACTGTGGCCTTATCTGTTTTACACACATTAAAACTTTGCACCCATCCTTGCTGCAGTGGCACAGTCTGCAGACCCATACAAGAGGCACCAAGCTCTGTGCAGCTGAGTATGAACTGTACACTGCCATTTGAGGACCCCCTCAACAGCCATCATGTAGGAAAGCACTGGGGGCTGAGCTGGAGATAACAACAGCATGTGGGGCAACAGCTCCCATGGGAAGCCCAAACGTTAGGGAATAGGCTACTACAACACGGAGAGGCCCTTGCAGCTGTAGCTTCAGAAGTGGGCCCAAGCGAGCAAGTACCCTAGACTGTAGCTGAACCTTGCTTCCTAGGTGGTAAACACAGCTCTCATCTCATTGAGATGACTGGAGGAGGGTGTCTGCGTTCAGCCCTCTTGGAGGCCATACCTCAGTACTGAAGAGCACCAGAGACTTACGAGCTGTACTTTAGATATAAAAGATTAATGTCATGCTGAGACTTCATCTGCTGCATTTCCTACTGCTTTATGAGAAAATTTGGTCTTTGCCTCTGTAGACTGTCCTGTAGGACCAGAGGCTTGCTGAGCCCTTCCCAGGGCCCTCGGAGGACCTCCTGCGCAGAGCCTTGTGCTTGTCCTTGTTCGCAAACAACAACCAATCCACAAGTGCAGGAGGTGCCAAGCACCACATGTTCCACTGAAGCCAACCAGTATCATGGGGACCCACCACCCCTTAAGGACAAGAACCGAATTTGCTAATGTGAGGTACAGAATCACAGGCGCCACTTCCCAGATTTGACAGAAAAGGAGTATGTAAAGTTTCGATTCCCACAAGTGCACGCAGCTGTTTTAGGAAGCCAGAAGTACCTAGCAAGCTACTGATTACCAGCCATGTCCATGTAGATGAAGAGTTACTTATTGCACCACACTGTGGGAATGACTGCATCAGCTAAGAGTCCTGGGCTTAAGAAACATTTTGTTCCCACTAGTAAATTCACAAACTCATAGAACAGGAGCAAAGGTCTTTATGGTTCCATCATTTCCAAGGCCTCCCCAAGCTACCTTCACCCACTTTCCACAGCTAAGACACCTAAGGCTACTCTGACCCTTCCCCATGCAATGAGAACACTATATGCCACATGTTGCCAGGAGGGATCTCTTTCTCCAGGAGAAGTACAGCTACAACACGTCTATGCCATCTATGGATACTTTAAGGACCAAATTCTTTCTGGTTTTTACTTTCTAACACTCTCAAATCCATGAAGGTTCACACAGTAAGATGTGCAGATCACTCCAGAAGTCCCTGTCTACATGTGTCCTGCTTCCCACACTGTAGACACAGGCAGAGGCGGAGGAGAGGCCAGTGTTTATGCAGACTGAAGCACTCCAGCTTCCTGTGCTCAGCCTGCCATGTGCATGGAGGGTTGGCTCTCACACTCAGGTTGGTAGTTGTGAAGTCCAGACAGGGAGTCGAGCTATTGTTCTGGAGTAATAGTATAAATAGGGGATACACTTCACAGCACAAAAGGGTCAGAAAACCATTTTGCTACTGAAAAAATAAAAAAATGACTTACAGAACAGTTGGACAATAATTTTTTAGGATTCAGTTTAGTCAAAAATAGCCTCTGCGTCTGATAGAGATTCTCCAACCTTCTTTAGTCCGTGGCCACAAAAAATGATAACTCAGGGAAAAACACATCTTATTTCAGACTTCCCCTTCCTCAAAAGCAAAGTAATTGACAGAAGAAATTTTGACCCAGCCTGACTCACAAGAATGATGTACAGGGACTGCAGAAACTCTGAATGTCTGAGTATCCTGATGATCCTTCCTCAGAGAAACCACCATGGAGCAGCTACAGAAGAAATTTGAGGAGACAGCTGAATGTCCAGATTACACTCCTTCCTAGATACTATGCAGAGAAAACAAGTTTATACCCTCGAAAGACAGAATAATAATTTGAATTATAGGTCCCTCCTCCCAGGTAACACCAGGGTTAGACAACTGATGGTAGAAAACAGAAGTCAAATCTGAGAACGGCTTGAGGCTTTATCACAGTAAATTTATGGTAAATTTTGAAAAATCCTCAAGCCATCCTTGAATCTTCTATTCCTTTCTTCAAATTATTTCAGATATTCTAGCAGGCCAAGGGAGAGGGCAGTGAATACATGGGCGTTGGTGACACCAAGAGTTGGCTGCACAGCAAATCAGCACCAGAAACAGAGGGTGAAATCTCTAAGATAAGAAGGGTGTTTTCTATCTCCCACATTGTCATCATATTTGTGAACTAGATTTTCTGACAGGCTTCTGCCTCTTCTGTAACACACAAACCAGCTCGTGGCAGTCCAGCTCATCACCAGGACTGATCCAGAGGCAGTGTAACTTCACTTTAGCAGGCTGTGAGCTAAGAGGGATTTCTCACCAAAAACATAAAGCAGAGCTGCACAGTGGGACCTGGTGATGCAGACTAAGGAAGCCACAAGCGGCTTCTTGTTGCCCTGCACCCTCCACTACATCAGTTAGGAGCTGGCAAAAAACCTTCCCCTCTGGCTTTCTCAGGCTTTCAGCATACTCCAAGTAGGGGAAAGGCACCTTGGTTTGCAGTATCACATGCCTGGCCTCCTCTCTCTTCTCTCAGGTAATGAAGCTTCTAAAGGACTACAGGCAGTGAGTCAGGGCTAACAGCATACTGTGTAACAGTGGAAGAATTTGGACGTGAGATATCTGTCGCTAGGTGTTGTGGGTCAGGGAAAGTTGATCCTGAATGATTCCTACCAGTTTCAGTGTGAATTCAACAGATGATACAACACTTGAAAAGCAGCCTAAGACACCCACAATACCCCTATGAATGGACTTAGTATCAGACACACCACACCTCCACTTAACCCAGGAAATGGCTATTGAGGCACACAGCATTGGCAACACATAAAGGTTTTTCTTAAAATGTGGACTGATTTCACAGGAATATTAAGGAACAAAGGAAAAACAAATACATACACACATCCATGTACAGCTGGAAAATATGAGTTTAATCCTGCGAAGTGATGAAAGTGTCAGATCTTGTCAGTGACTTCATACTCACTGTGGAGCACAGAATATTTGATTTCTACATCCTATTCCAACAAAGTTGCTGTGATTTTCAGGGAGTTTGGCTTTTACAATTGGATAGATGTGATTATGAATGATTTGCATGAGGGACTTTCCCAGGCATGCTTTATAGGCTCACTAAGACTTCTGAAACTGTGTCAGTCTTTTCTGTCTCACAGTAAAACCAATGATTTTTTTTCCCAGGGACTTGGAACTGTGTGCACAGTATTTTGCTATTAAGTTAAAACATCTTCTAAAAAAACATGTCAAAATCAGAGTATCTGTATCTTCTCCCTTCTCATCTTTCTAGTGTCTTTCTCCCACAATTTTAATGTCATAAGTTCTGCAAACAACTACTCTTTGGGCAAAAATTAGGAAATGTTCTTTCCAGGCATTTAGCACTGAATCTTTATCTGTGCCTATGAGCCCACTGAGAATTTCACATAAATTCCAATTGCTTTTCCACTCCACTATTTTTTCCATTCTTGAAGATGGTTGTTGCATAAAGGACTGTACGGTTCTATTTTATTTTATTTTTTATTTATTTTTTCTGCTATATAATTTATCTATTTCTATCTGGTACTCTTTTCCTTTCAATGATTTACTTTCCTGTGAAGGAGGGGGAAGGAAAAAGCAAGTTTCAAATATGCAAGTAGATATATAGATAACTGCAGGAACAGTCCAGTAACTATGCACCACAAGATGGAAATCACAAATAAAAAGAACAGTGTGCAGATAATAAAAACTGTCTCATTAGACACATTAGTAGGCTCTTCTGACCTCATACCTGTAGTCACAGAAGCCAAAATCAGTTAAAACCTGCAGAGAACATTGCAGATTCTATTTAAGATTTACACTGAGACCCCCACATTAGAAACTCTGCTATTATTTTCATTCTTGATTGATGTTTGAATGTTTAACTTCATTTTGGCTTTTGCTTTTTTTTTAAATGAACACTAAGTAATGGTTTCATTACAGTCTTAAGGATGGCTTTGTTTCATGTGCAAAGCAAACATTTAGTGAAGGGTTCCATTAAAGCCAAACAAGTAAATGTTTTACAGAGATAGCTTAGAAACTACAGCACAACAAACAAGTAGTTATTTAAATGTTGAAAATCTAACCTGTGTGCATAGATGCTGGTGTTGACTCCCCCATCTTCTTTTTTTGTTCTATTCTTTTGCTTGCAATTTTATTCAAAACCACAAAGAAATACATTGGGAGCAAAGCAATGTTTTCAGCCCCAAAACAAGTTCTGATGCCTGCCCAGCTTTTCAAAAGAACGTTGCTAGTAGCAAGCAGGCTAAACATAGTTTACTCAAACTGCCTTCAGCTAGTACAGCAGAGTGTAAAAAAGGAGTAAGGGGAAAAATCTCTATCTTAGACTCTTAGCAACTGCTGAAACAGCAGAGCATACTTTTACCTCAAGTGTTTACCCAATAATTCACCAGGAATTAAATAGAAATTATGACCTCTCAAGTGGACATTTATGGCGAGACATCAAGCTATCAGAGGGAGGGAGGACTTCTAATCCACTTTGTGGAGGAGTATGCGGTTATTGTCCAAGGTGCAAAGCCACAGAGCTAAAATATGGAGAGACGAAGCAGACCTGGACACTTCTCTGCCACTTTCCGTCAGCCCCAAAGCAGGGGACATTTTGCCAGCACAGCACATCCCACAGCACAGGGTACACCTCCAGAGCCTGGCACTCAACCCCAGGGAGGTGGTGAGGGGCTGGCAGGGTTTTGCAGCAGGAATGCTCCTGGCACCAGGTGGTGGCTGAGTGCAGGCCAGGTACCAATCCCGAGCCGAGCCATCTGTGTGGTGAAGATATGCCCATTGTACAGGAGCAGCGACCCAGGCATGATCTTTCTCTGTAGAAAAACTACCCTCAAGATAAAAGGGTGGTTCTCTGCTGCACAGGGAAAGTAATAATTGGGAGCAAAACCGTACAAAGCTATTTACTGCACTTTTAAATCTAGGGGGTTTTCCTCTCTCCTCAAAAAAGTTTCCAGAAAATCCTCGCTGTTCCTATCTGTAAGTGATAGTTTATGGAGAAGAGGGAAAACACAGGACAGGCAGTAAATCAGCCTACTAACTGATCCAGAGTCCATTACCAAATGTTTTTCATTACAAGTATGGCTTCACTAATTTCTGCAATGCATTGTAGGCTATTTCTGGAAGCTTTAAAAATGCATGAAGTTTCTGCATTTTAATACTTAACAGTATAGTTATTTCAGTTTATTAAACAAAAAAGGGGGGAATCTGCTTAACTGCAACTGGCTTTCATGTCACAAAAGGACTAAGCCAGTGCAAAAGCAGCCAAGCAGGAACCCTATTTAAGTCCAGCATGAAGAAAACCTTTCCAACCTCTTACACCAATTAGGATAATCTGGGTCTTTTGATGTTAAAATCCCCAAGAATCATATGGAAATCATAAAAAGCACAGTATTTAAAACAGATTCAGAATGCAGATAAAATCATTTTTCCTTAACATTTCCACCAGAGCTAGGGGCACCATCAGCTAACAAATTCTTCGTAAAGCTTACTCACTTGTACTCTACTGCTTGCTTTTGGCCAGGGGAGATGAGGGAGGCCGTCCCTAAAAGTAGCCGCTCATAAAACAATGGAGCACCTGGGAGGCAAAGCTTGGATGCACGCTGGAGCTGGGCTGCGCAGACACCAGGATGAGCAGCAAGGCCAGCCTCAGGCCCTGTCCACAAGCTGCTCCCAACCAGGGGAAAGGAGACCGAACAACTACGCAACACGATCCACTGGCCAACTTCTGGAGTCTCAGCCCTTGGACACTTTGGTGGGCTTTGTACAGACTTCCCTGAATGAATGGCATCCTTCACGAACATAAACAGAACCTACAGGCATTGAAATAACATGCTTGAATATGTGCAATGAGTTATCTTTAGGTGAAAAGCACACAAGCCTTGCATTTGTTCTTTATATTGGACTATTTCTGAAGCATCCAAATTTCTTTAAGTGTCCTACTTCCAAGGAAACTCAGAGTAAGAATTCTGTTTGCCTTGACAATTTAAAAAAAGACCATGGGCAGGAAAGCAAGGGATGTTTTGCTGGACACAGAATTGCAGACCTGGAGGAATGTTTCATTTTCTTTAAATAAAATTCTGATCAACAGTATTTTGCTGTGAAATCTGACACGGCAACAAACCTTTGCCAAAACCATATACATGGAGAGAGAGAGAGACAGAGAAGGTAATTTTACAATGTTCTTCCAAACCCTAACATAGTATTTTCTGTAATGGGAGAGGTTAAACACACCTTCTTGTGCAATACAAAGCATCAATATAGCCTCCCTATGGAACTACACACTCCTACTACATGTGCGTAAGATGTTGTACAACACGGTTCCCTAGAGGCAAGGCGACAAAGAGGTGAAAAGACTGGGGCAGGGTGGGGGTGGGGGGGGGGGCACACACACAACTCAAGAACCTTACGTTGGCATTTCAATAAAATGAAAAGTAAGCAAAACTGTTCATGTTTATACAAGCAACTTGACTGTATGCTAACAGAGGACAAGGGTATGAAACTATGTCCTTATAAAGTAACGCTCATCTTTTACTTATCTAACAAAAAGAAACACAGGAGAGGGTCAGAGGCTGCTGAAGGAAAAATACCCGAGTGTTAAGTCTAGAGAAATGGAAAACAAAGTTTGACAAAGATAGGAGTAGTTGCAGATAGAGCACACAAAAAACCTTAAACACTGCTTATTTTTCTATTAAAAAAAAAATTGAATA
Organism: Pandion haliaetus; assembly: GCA_013401275.1. NCBI lineage: Eukaryota > Metazoa > Chordata > Aves > Accipitriformes > Pandionidae > Pandion > Pandion haliaetus. The sequence goes on along the minus strand of VYZV01021241.1, from coordinate 64,943 downwards.
TTGTTGTCAGTGGTATGCACACCTCTCTGAGAACCTGATATTTAAATTGTCAGTTTGAGAACCAATAAAAATGATATTAAATAAAGATTAGCATCCCAATTCTAGTACAGCGATAAAAAGAAAATTGGTTGTAGTGTTACATATGAATGTGAAATCAGCCTTTCTAACTAATCATCCTAATTTTCAGTTATGTGTTATGAAATTCTCATACAGATTTTGAATTTCCTTTTATGTCTTACGGTAATACTAGAACTATAATTAATACTAATTACAACTTCCATAATTTCACAGTGCCTCACTTGCTTGCTATTCCTAGTATTTGTAGGAAACAAGCCACGCAGTTCCTGACATAAATATTATTCCTTATTAGTTTTGCAGCTGAATAATATTCAGCCTGTAACAGAATCCTCCTAGGACTGAAAAGTACTCTCGTGCACACGGATACACGCACAAAAACAACAACTAAAAGCTAAAAGCAAACTTGCCGAGAACTTCTGGGTCAGCTTTTGACATCACCCATAGGAATGAAATCAGACACCAACCAATCAGGCACCATGAGGCTGGCAGTACAAAATAAACAAAAGCTGGGCCCAGGGCTCTACAAAGAGGGAGGGAAGTGGAAGAGACTATTGTTCCAAAAGCTTTTAAATGATGTTGCTTTATTTATTTCTTTTGACAATGCTTGAACTGAATCTTTAAAAAGGGAAAGGACCCTCCCCCCCCCGGATCTGTTAAAACAGAGTTGGGGGGGTGGGGGGGGCGGTTCTTTTCCCTGTTGCTATTTGTTCTCTTTACCAGTGTTTTGCTAGCCCTGTAAAGCGAACAGCACTATCCCGGCGCGGCGTGTGGGAAGGCAGTGTTCTTCCCAGCATCTCCACGGAGGCTCAGTGCCGACACTTGGTGCCAGATTTTCTGAAAAGCTGGACAGGCTGGGTGCTAAGCTCTTTTCAAAATCTGACCCTTATTTAGGTGCCTTCCAGGAAGCTGAGGTCTTTAGAAATCTGGCAACAAGTATAGATACCGGGCATTTTGGGAAGACGGGGCAAGAACTGTGCAATGAAACCACCTATCTGTGTGCTCTCCTCAGAAGAAAATTGCCAGCTTTTTGGTCTTTTTGCACTGTGCATTGCTGAACCTGCCCAAGTCGAAACTCTTGCGTGAGACTGACCGTACTTATTCACATGAGCAGGCCGAGGAGGACAATGCCCCATGCAGCGTCATACATGCGGCTAGCATACAGCTGATGATTCACTTCTTGGACACTCTAACCTGTCACTGAACTCAAAAGATTTAGGATTAGGCCCAGAGTTCATACATGGTGTGTTTTTGCAAAGTTCAGCTCAGCTGAACAAAGCTAGCTGAATGACTTCAATCATCTCAGTGCTTCCCCAAGGAAAAAAAAGCAACGTGTCTACAGTTTGGACTGGACTTGCTGCCCCTTTCCCATTTCTAACCATGCCACATAGTCATGTGTATAGGGACAAGTAAATGCATTCCAGAAGTAAAAGATAAACTCATGGATCCTGGAGTTGTACAGGTAAAGAGTATCAGTCATTCTTACATCTTCAATAAAACAGAACTTTTTCTACTCTTGCCAAGAAAATTAGTCCTAAGGTGCACACAAATAATTACATATTGTGGAACAGTAAATTATTACAAATGCCATAGAATTCAAGCAGCCCCAAGTCTGGGCCAGATTTTCAAATGTTTTGCAGATGTTTATGGTTTGCTGCAAAACTTTTGTCAAGTTACCCACACAACACAGCATTTACTGAACGATTTTGGCACATGGTAATTCATTTTCTTTGCGCAGGTGTTGCATTCCAGAAATATTTTGTCTTCTTATAGAAGACTGCTGGAATTCTACTTTAAAAAATCATCATGAAAGAAACCAGATCCTCTCATCTGCAAGAGAAAAAAACCACCCCCCAAACTCAGTTCATTTGCCTTTTATTTCTTTTCAGGTAAAAGAAAAACCCCTTACAGGTAAAAATCTATTCAAAATATGTTACAGATGTCTGGTATTCCTGCAAAACTCACAAACTGGAAACCACAGTCCACTCCAGGGTGAAGCCCCAGGTTGCTTCTGATAAAGATACTGGGCTATCAAGTCCCAGGTAATGTTTCAGTTGTTCATTTTACTTACTGGAAGCTCAAGGTTGGTGGGACCGCTAAGGCCTAACCCTTGACTGCAGTAGAGAATCACAGAAGGAGACTTTGTCCCGCAAGCCCCAGGCAGAGCCACACTGGAGACCTTGCAGGCACACGGGCAGAGCTGGTGTAGGCAGCGTCAGCATCCCCACGTGCATCTGTCGCCGTCCCCCTCAACCTCACCACAAAGGCACCACATGCACCCCCAACGCTCCCTTTTGTCATGAGCTTTTATTCCACACTGCGTGGGGCAGGAAGCAAAACACAAAACATGGTTGTGTAGCACTTTGGATTTTCCTTGACTGATAAATTGCCTGGAGGCGAAGCGAAAGGAAACCCTTGGGATTTAACAACTTTCCCTTTTAAGCATATGGAAATTAAACATTAAGCCTAAAAAATTTTCCAGGAGCAGATATGAATCCAGATATAATATCACTTTGTAGATATGGAAAAATACAACCAGCTATCTTCAACTTCCTAGACATGCAAGCCACTAAGTTTTCCTTCGGGGTAGGAAAGCAAAGATGAAAATGCCAAAGGACTGTTAACCTTTAGAGACACATTTTAAGAGATAACATGACTGAACCCAGAAAAATCTGAATTAAATTTAATCAACCTCCCACTCCCTAGCTACACTATCAGAGGAGAAAAATCTACAATTAGGAATGAAACAGAAGGAAATTCAAGACATCTTAAACTGAGCAAGCTCCCATCTCTGCTGTGCAACTTCCCTGATGATACTAAATACTGCAATTCCCACATGCAGTATTACAGACGCTGTTTTAACAATTCTGTTACGAGTAATCACTGGAAGGGAACATTTAAATAATGTTTTGGAGTGCACATTATCTAGATTTGGCTGTTGTTCTCTCATTTAGAGCAAAATGAATCTAAATTTACAATTTAAATACTTTGCATCAAATCCTTAAATCACCTTTCTTACTCCATGAATGGAGATGTTAACGTCTATGCGGTAGCTATGACCCACTAAGTCATGTGCTCCAATATAGTGGCTAAGAATATATAATCCTTTAATCTTTTGTTCTGTGACTCCACCTACAACTCCCTGGCACTAATTTAAGAATACAGACAATGATGCTTCTAATGAGCAAAAAGTTAAAGTAAGATTGACTGTCAGAGTTAGCAGTCTGTTGCCAAAAGTGCCATGAAAGTTAGATAGGTGTGAAGGTATGTACAACAGGAATCTTAATTTTTAAGTGGCAGGTGAGGAGTGTTTCTGCATGAATATAAAAGCCCATATCAAAAAGAAGTTTAAATATGTATTTTTAAGATACAGATCCTTCTACTGAGTGCATTTTTTGTCTTTCTAAATAAAGCCACTAGGTTTTATATAACCTATATTATATTTTATCTTATTCTAAACTTTTTAAAAGATGTCCATGTGATTTTATGTTATATTGAAGCTGTATGTGTGTCACTATTCAATCTGATAATTTTTCTGGAGAAAGCTAAACCATTGAATGGATAGCTTTTACTGCCTAGACATCTAAAGCAGTTTGTTGAACCTTTACCCTGGTGTTTTTCTAACAGCATTTTTTTCTGCAAGTTACAGCAACAGTTTTCTTAATTTTCAGCTAGTTCAATTTATAATTATTTCATTATAAATTAGGAAAACAATTAGGAATTCAGAAAGCAGCAAAATTTGTTTTCCTCTTTCCATTCATGAATAAAATTGAGATGTGCAATGATAGGCTATTTAAGCAGTTCAAAAAACTTTAAGTACTTGGTGTCCAGAAACAATCAGCACAATGCATTAGCTGTAGGTAGTAGTTTTGTGTAACAGACCAGTTTTAAAAGCACGTGTTCCAATATAAATTTTTGCCTTGTATGCCAGAATATCAAACATAGTTAAACCACTGAAGCTTTCCTGAAATGTCACTTATGTGTATTTTAATTGAATTCAAGCTACATTTTGCTACACATTAGTCACATAAGATTAAAAAGATCTATTATTTCTATTAAGAAATGTGATTCACTATTTTCTAGCATAAAATTTAATAAAAATTTAGAACATGAGTAAATATATGTAAGCAGTACACATGGATTTAGAGAAACCCAATTACGTACAACAAACAGCTCTGGTTAGCAAATGATATTGACCAATAAAACTGAGCCTTTGTTTAGGAAAGTAACTGGAAAGCAAAAATGCAAAACAAGATTACACTTAATTATTTAAATCAAAGTGCTCTGCTACTTGATTTAAATTGTGATTAAAATCAGGGATTTAAATTAATCCAGTCTGGATTGCATAAACATCACCTTAGTAAGAGGGAGCAGTAGCTTCATCACCCAAGAAGTCATTCAGGAAAAGCACTGTGATGGAGCGCAAAGAAGGACTGAGGGAGTTCATTAATGGATATCCCTCTGCTGCCCAAACTCTCCAGTTTCTCCCACAGAGAGAGAAAGCAAAGGCTTGAGTGGGAGGAAATGTTTACAGGAGTGTGCATGCATAAAAACATGCACAGGTACGATGAGGTAAAATAATGATCATTTTTCATTAAAAGCAGGATTTCTCTCCTCAAACCTAAATAAAGTAGACTACTCATGCATTCCAATTATTCTTACTTGCTTTATTTCTAGGGTCCCTGGAACAGTCCATGTTTATACTTTTCACCCGGTAGCAGGAACATGGAGCACACTCCGTTTACCTGATAGTGGCATTAACTTATGTGTCATTTAAACAGAAAGCAATACTAAATATTATACTGAAATAGATTTAGCTCTGCACTCGGATACTCACACCTAACTCCTGTTTCAACTTCTACCAAATCCTGGGCTCTACATCTCTTCCTAGATAGCAGCGATGTGAATAGCACAAACCAAACAGTACAACTTACTGTTGAAGGAGACCTACTCCAACTTGGCTAAAAGTCCAATGCTTTGCCAAGGTGATCAAAATACCAGTATAATGACAATGGAGCATAAACTAAGGTACTTGACAATGCAACCTACAGCATATTTACTCCAAGGGCACTTTAATACCTTATATGAGAACATCCTCTCAAATAATATGATTTATTTTTCAGCAGAGGTCCAATTACAATTAAAATAAACAAAAGCAGGTAAGCCTTTCTTCTTCCTGCTTCACAGCTTGATTATGAAGGAGAAACTACTCTGGTTGAGCCCCACTTCTAATAGGAAATACTTTTCTTTTTTGATTTTACAAGAAAGTGTTTTACAATCCAGAGAGGATGAGTCATCAGAAAATCCTTGTCTAGTTGCCAAAAACCTGCCCCTCTTCATTATAAACATAAAGATAAAAGCTCTTACAGTACATTAGCTGGCATACGCCTACACAGACAGTACAAATAAATTAATTGTGCCTAGCCTCAAACATCCAAAGAGGTGTAGTAGGAGCTCAGTCCATCTTGTTTCATTAACAAATTAAACTGTAATAGAGCATCAACAGTTCTCTTATGTACATAAGCTTGGCTGTTGTACAGAAAGGTTTTGCACGTATCATGCTTTCTTACATATATACTGTGATTCTTCTAATATTTACATTAGTTTGCATGCACTACATAAATACCAACAAAAATGGTATATGCTAGAAAAAAAATTATAAATGTTGGACTAAGCCTGTTGGCCATCCTACAAAGCTATTCAGAAACTGCATAGGTTTTTGGAATCCAAGACTGGGGTAGTAATGTTTACTAAAAAGGGAATTTTGGTTATGACACATACAAAATATACAAATTGTTTCGCATCTGACAAGAAAGGCAAGTATATTTGGAAGTGTGAGTGGACTGTGTCTGGTCTGGTATATTCAGGTTCATTTGAAAACTGCACTACTTGCAAACATCAAGACTATTTCATAAAAATACATACACACGTGTATTTTACAACTCGGCCAATGAGAACACAGATCAAAAGGAAAGCCACTGTATAAAGTACTGTACATGGACCAGGGGCCAGAATTACTGGAAATAATCAACATTTACCATCAAACCCCTGCTACAGATGAACTGTTTTCCTTCTGGAATGCTCACAATCTTTAGCATGAGAAAGTTATACACAACCAACTTGAAAAACAAGTTTAACTCTACTTAGCCACAAGCTAAGATTACACCCTCAAACACACCTTTCTAAGATTTCTTATGAGAGGTTTGTTTGTGCAATCCAGTTAAGGGCAATTTGTTAAAATTGCTCTGTGATTTTCTTTATCCTTTAACTGCATAATTTAAGCAACCTGCATTTTATAAATTCAAAGAAATTTTTTTGTAATTACATATTTGTCTGTTTTTACCTTGTGAAAAATGAAAAATTGTAGAGAAAGAAGACAGAAAAAAAGGATGGAAGAGAGAGATTGAGCTCAATCTATCACAGAAGGCAACTTCTTAATTAATGAGAACAGAGATTGATTTAGCATAAAATACAAGGGTTCAAAATTATGTGCAGGCTGTGTTACTGCTGCTCTACCTTTTTGGCCTCTAACCCCAGGGCTGGGAAAAGCCACAGAGAAAAGCAAGGCACTGACTCCTCTGGAAGCTAAGTACCGCTGATACCCAAAGACCAGCAGCTCCCACCTTTCCGAAGTCTCAGTGATCCCTGTACAGAGAATTTTACCCTCTATGTTTTGGTCAGGCAGTTGTTAAGATCCCTCCCTAGGTGCAGCAGGGCATTACCACAGCTGCAATGTTCTGGCTAGCTCTCAGCCAGGGCTTCCTTCCAGCTTCATCCCTCCTTAAGTTGCACTTTGCATCTTCGACCAGAGACAATACTTTTCTTCTCTTCCTACTTCAGGAAAGCACACTGCTGCTGTCCGATGTTAGTAACTGTTATGTGGTATTACACATGTGGACACAGCCTCAGCAGCTCCCAAACAAGCTCCAAACTACATTTGCAGAGGCCAGCGTTTCTCCTGAGGAGTAGAGCGGCATGACCAAAGACATGGATGTGCACCTTACAGCAGACTGGCTCAATACTCCCATTGCACATGTATTTTTTTTTCCCAGAGATTGGTTTTGACAGGCACCAAGGCCAGTGCAGACATACTGGCCTGGACTCGTGACATCACCTGGTTAATAAATCCAAGGAAGGTTTGGCAGCTCTGGCTACGGGCAGCCAGCCCGCGGGTGAACAGCAGCCACGCATCAGATAATGCAAAGCTAACTCACTGCTCTATACAGTGCTTCAATCAATAAACAACTCTCTCGCAGGCCTGCTGAACTAACCATCAGTTTACACAGCCCCTTCTGTAAGCCCCAAAGGCCCTGGCCAAAGCATAGACCAAACTGTGCCAGCCACCACAGGAGTGTCAGAGCTCCCGCTTCTGCCTCCCCCAGCCAGAGGAATGGTGACGAGGACGTTATCCTCACGGTAGCAACGGCAGTACCGCTGACAGAGGGATGACAAAGAGCCCTGGGACTGTGACTTTGCACTCACTAAACGGAGGCCACACTCTGCCCCGCTCCGCAGTGAAATGCATAGAGGCCTCCCTGAGCCCCCTCTGCCCCACCAGGATCACGGCCTTAAAAAATGAGGCCACTATAGGTCCTTTTTTTTTTTTCTTTCCTTTATGAACTGCTCCTCATTATTGTAGAATGATGTGAGCGCTTAATTAGTGCTATGGGTTAATCACTGCCTGAAGAGTTTCCCTCTCTTTCATGAATAAAGGAAGCCAGCCTAGCTTCCCGTTATCCAGCTACCAGCATCGGCTGTAATAAAGCACCATCTTCAGCCAAAGTCAACCACAGCCATCACACAGATGCGTAACGTCTGATGTGTAACTGTAGATACCCTTTCTTTTATGGAGTTAATACTTGCCCTTGGGGATAATTGTGCAGGACTTTAGATGAGAGATTTCCATAAAAGGCAGTAAGAGTCACCCAGCTAAAACCACACATAACTCAAGCTAGTTTACCCTTTTGCATTATTTAAATGTCTCCTTTTAATGTGAATGCATCAATTTAAAGGCACAGTGCTCTGAGCAGGCAGCCCTTCTCTGCGACCAAATGTGTCTCTTCAGAATTTAAATTTGCATGCATTTCCCAAATGTGCCTATTGCTTCCTGGCTGTCAGAAAACAAAGGCGTAAGTCTGCCTTTCCCATTGCTGTGAGGGAACTTGCGGTGTCAGATTTACTGCACCCCTTTATCGGGCTGTCAGGCAGGTAGGGGGTTGTGCCCACTCTCTGAACCAGATGTGGATACTGAAATCCAGCATACTGGCATTTCAAACCGTTGACTGCTGGTGAATCTCCTGACTCCAAATGAGCACCAGGCTACTTTGTGAGTGGACCCAGAGAAGGAGGAGGAACCACCAGCTGCTCCAGCCCTGCCACTCTGCTTTCCTGCTCCCAGAGTACTGACTCTGGCTCATGACTTCCTTGCAAGTGCTTGTGCTAAACCAAAATTTACACCAGCACATGCAGGTAACTAGAGACTTTTCCAAATCACTTACAGCTTGGCCTTCCATTTTAAGATTACAATTTTTTTTTCCAGGTTTATTTCTAGTCTATATTTATACAAAGAACACCAGCAAGGTTCAAGTTTCAGCAATTAATGAAATTTAACTACATTAATAGGGAGACAGCCTTTTTAAAAACAATTTTGGTTTTAATGTTAAAAAAATGCAAACAGTAATAAGACTGAGGTAGAAATTTATTCATTTGATTGCATGTTTCTTTCTCTGACTACATGTATGAACTTGTTTCCTGGTCAAGGGGAATTTTTGTGGGTAGGAAAAAAAAATTCTGCCATCCACTCAGTCCCCGAGTACCTTATTTTTATAAGGCACAAAGGTTTTGTCAGTCAGGTTACCTAGGAGTGAAAGTTATGTCTCATAATCCGTAATTCTGTTGCCCATTACACACCATCTGGTGACACAGTCAAAGATAATCTGATTTTTGTCTTTTAAAAACATCACATAGCTATATCATATGGCAGTATGATAAATTACTTATTTAAATGTCATGCTTCTGTATAGTTTACAAATCCATGGTCACTCTCAGTTAACCCAAAAGCAGTTTTGAGCAGAGGTTTTTTGTTTGTTATTTCAAATATCTGAGTCCCTAGCTGAGGTTTTTATCTATTCACAGTTACACCTAAAATGTATGATTCAACAGCTAACATCTAATCAAACCAACCTTTAAGAAGCTGTTACTGGAATTCAAAACTTTGCATCTACAGTGGACCAAATATGACAAAGCTATTTCATGTCCCAAAAGCAGCAATGTCTTATTGCAGTGTCTTTACTGGGAAGAGCCTGATATAATTTAATTATAGACTACTTGTCAACGTGATGCAGGAGTTCTCAAGTATTTCAAGTAGATTCTGGAAGTCTACCCATAAAAAGCTCCTTGCAAGGTAATGCTCTATCAATATATCTGCATGTTTCCAGCAGATTTGCTTTTGTCCCTTTATTTTCAGTCTCCAAAAGTAATCAAAATAGTTAGTGGGTTGCCAAAAGTTGTATCCTCACAAAATAAATCAAAAAGAGAGAATCAATCATGCTAGGCAAAAGAAAGCTCTTACACAATTAACCTGGTGAAGGGAAATAGACCGTTTGCTGTTGCTCAACTCCTCTGACAAACTGTTTCAGTGGTCCTTACATTCTCCAAGGCCAAACCCTCAAACAACAATCTAATTCCCTTCTGATGTGCAAGACACACCCAAAACATTTTCAAGAGGGGTGGAAAGTAGTAAAAGAAGATTTCTGTGATTTGCAGTCAGGTTCTTCTGGGAAGATTACATATTTCTAGGACACTATAATGTACACATACATCTGTACCTCTGATACAATCACATAATCAACATTCAAATCTAGATAGCTATTTTTCCATGCAGATTTTTATTACCTTCTCTTCCTGGAATAATTAACCACTTTGGGGATTTTTTTAACTTAAGACTTTAAGTCTTCACTTAGACTTAATTTTCACCTAACTCTTCGATTACAATTCTGAAAAATTCCCATTTTTCTTGCAGGCCAGCTTTAAATCAGTCTATCAGGCTGCTGTGTCCTTTTGCACTGGCAGGTTTTGTTCCCACCAGAGCCTCTGGGCAAGCAAAAGCCAAAGCACATCTGCATCACTCACCAGAAGTTTCCACGGTCTGAGGCTTCGTTTGGGGAGAGGGAGGCAGTAGTGCTCCGATGAAAGACAATTCCTCGCAGAGTTTTGTGTTGGGCAATGGCTCACCAGCAGCCCAGCTGCTGGGCTGCCAGACCACGCACCATGGGGAGGCAGGGAACATTTCCAAAACCTGGCAAGCACAGAGATGGCACACAAGCCCCAGGTGCAAGGTCACAGGTGTTCCATTACGCTGCTCCTCTCTCACACGCACCTGCTGAGCCCTAAAAGCACCAGACCTCATCCACAAAGTGTGGAAGGTTGGTACCATTTCCTCTGCCCTCTTAATCTGATCGTCCTATTCTTGCTCCCTCTGACCAGGCTGTCCAGCTGCCTATGCCTATCAGGTATGTTCTGCTACTAGAAGGGATTTGAATAAAGCATTTAAGTATCTGGCAAGCATGTTCCTCAATGAAGACATGCTATGAACCAGGCAATCGTATTTTCAACTATGCTGCCTGCCAGAAAAGTGCACAAACTTCCAATAGCAAAGAAATGAGGTCATTTTGGTTAACTGCCAAAATCAGCACATTTCCTCTTTTGGTTCTGGATGCTGCACCTCCACACTCCACAATGTGTAACAAGTTGTGAGAGGGAGGTGCAGTCTCTCAGAAAAGGAAATAAAAATTAAACCGGTCGATGTTATTAAAAACAAAGGAGGAAAGGGGGGAGAAAAAATCATGAAGCATCCTGATGCCCCATGACCTCCTCCTGAAGATCTATTTAATTGCAGTCCAATATAACCTTCCTATGAAGATGTCAATACTTTATCTTGATGTTGCAGAAGTGTAAAGCCTCATCCTGTTAGAGGAATTCAAAAGGCTTACATGAGGGCTGCAGCTTTTGGTTAGAAGGCTGGACTGGAATTTAGCAGATCAGGATTAAACCCTGGTCTTGCCACAGGTTCCTGTGGGGCTGGAGCAAGACTCCTAACTTCCCTTGCCTGAGACCCTATCTTGTGCCTGGTCTAACTAAGTTTTCCTGAGCTGGGAATATGTCTTTACAGTGGAGTCAAGTCTGGAACAGTGGATTTTGGATGCTCATTTGGGCCTCTTAACACTAATGCAGCACAAACCGAAATGACAGTAGTAGTAGTAATAAGAATAATAATAGTAATTATCTCAGTCTTTATTTTCAAGTTAATGTCTGCCAAAAAGTGTTAGAGAAGTTTCTCATTGTGGCAACTACTGTATTTATACATGTAATTTACAAGCAGCTCATCTGAATAATTTGAATTTTTTATTAAGCTTATTTTCTCATTTTCCATTGAGAAGCCTTCTTAGATACTGACTCACATTCAGCTTTGTAGGGAAAAGTGCCAAGCATTTGTTTTTCTTATGTCTCCAGTAGTTATTTGACTCCTGCATTAAACTCAACAAAGCCAAAACTGAATAGGAACAATCTTAATTTAATTATTAAATATATTTCAAACTTCACTGTGATTTTAAAAAGATCTTTCATGTAGGGTAGTGGAAATGTGCCAGGGAAATCTAAAAAACTGTACGTAAACCTCTGTCCCTACCCCTTTTTTCTTTCAGCCTCCCTCCAAAGGAGGTTAGGTGAACTCAAATCTAGCCGAGCTATGGTGAGCTAGTTTCACTTCAGGTTCATTAGAAAAAAAGTTACCAGGGCATCATGCCAAGCCTGCCACTTTTGAGATAAATATGACTTTCAGGGCAGTTTTATGAGGGGCACAGCAAGAGGCTCATATACTATGTCAATTCAATTGCAGATTTAGCTATGCAGCAGCTGCCACTGCTTCATTATAAAGAACAGTTTGCTCTGAAGTTCTCTTAAGAAGTTTACAAAAGGGACAGTGTATTTTTCTGACGTCTGTTACAGTGGTGTGGAGATAGACAGATGGCCTTTCACTCTCACCTTCTGCATCATAGAGAGCCAAACCCAGTCCTACAGAAAGGGTTAGACCTTAAATTTGCCTGCTCTTTTCCTGATGACACTCCCCTCGTCTATTTGAGTATCAGAACCAGCTTACTTTCCTTGGGAGGGTCAGATTGGCAGATGAACTATAGTGAGGAGAGGAAACATGTTAAGTATGAAAACATTCTCATAAGCTTTCACAGGAAAAGGATGTAGTTAACAATAAAAGAGAATACTGCATTTCTCTGCCAAGCTTTATCATACAAGATTTTGCATTTTCAAAACTTACTTTTATACCAGTTAAATTGGTAGTGCTATATCTACAGGAGGCATATTCCAAAATACCCTTCCTATATTCCCCATAGTAAGTCAGTTCTGGAGGTTTTTTGAGGTTAGCAATAGGCAAATGCATCACCACTTCACTTAACTCAGGATACTACCAGAGTGCTGGGAGTTACAAAGTGAACTCCTTCACCACACTCTGACCAGTCCCGTGAGGGATCTGTCAGGGAACACCTCCAAGAGCCACTCGCCACTCAGGCAAGGCTGTCACAGGCTGCTTGAAGCAGGCTTCATTCACCAGATCCTCACCCACAGTATTGATGGCTTTGCCTCCTGCTAGGCACAAATACTGTTTGCTGCACAGCTGGAAGGCCAATTACTTAAGGTTCATCCTTCCTCGTCTGGGGTTGTTCCCTGCACTTCTTCAGCTTTGCAAAGCTGGTACAGTAAAGCCAAAGAGCTGATAAAAGTATGGTCTGGGCATGGCTTTGAACTGCTTGCCTTTGCTTGGCTTAGTGGCCATATCATTTGTGGTTTCACTGAAAAGCTTCAGCTCTGACTGTTCTGGCCAAGTTTCATGGCTTTCAGTACCTTTCCAGGGAGCAATCAGAATAAGCTTTTCGATGGCCCATCCCTACTCCAAGTATTACTCCCAGAAACACACGAGACAGCAGAGACCTATTGACCTTTGCTTGCTGTCCTCAGTGCCATCAGGGCAGCTGTTTTTGACTCATTCCTCATTTTGTTCACCTGTGGACACACCTGCCAAACAGGCAGCACAGGTGATTTTCCCTCCACACAGGCTGCTGGACAGACATTTGCAGGCAGCTCTCAGTTTACATTCTGTGTCTAATCAGTGGAGTGAATGCCCAGGTCAATACCTGTACTCAATTTTACAAATGCAAAAGAAGAAAGAAAAGCTGCTGGCAGGTCATTCTCAGAAAGGGATCCAGGGGGCTCTGTAAGTTGCCTTATCCTCATGGATCTGGAATTGCTGCACACAGTGAAAGCAGCCTGTTAACAGTTCATCATAAAACATGCTCGGAGATTTTATGTCCTAAATTAAGTATATGATTGTTTTGCCTGTTTGGTGTCTGTTAGTGTAGTGGGAAGTCTAAATTACTGTTATTACACCTCTAACTAAGGATTTTTTAAACTATTATTTAAATTAAAAAGAAAAAAAAAAAGACAAGTCCTCAGCAAGAGTATTTCAAAAAGCTCTGATCACTCTGTGAGCAGCCTTAAACACTGTCTCAATATTTCTTCTGGTCCTGGGATACACCAGTTTCAGCATGTTACTTCAGAGGACAATCAGCTTTTCTGCAAAGACTGAGAACCTATGCATCAGTTTCACTGCTTAAAAATGGTTCTTTACATACATTTTCATAATAAAGCACTTTATAACTATTACCCAATTATTGCTTACAGCGTTAAGTAACAAGGTATTATTACTCCAATTTTACAGAAGGGAACAAATCATGAAATCTGAAATACTTATTCTGTTTTTGCGTAGGCTTTCTCATATTAATTAATTATGAGACTTAATTACACTCAATCTCACCACTCCAAGCCAATTACGGAAAATTGTGTAAAGCAAAGAAGTAGGGAAATCTCTATCTCAGAGACAATCACTTACACTGACAGCACTTTCCACATAGGTATATAAAAGGATGTAGCAAATATTAACTCACACACCCAATGCAACGGGATGGATTTTTCTCTGATTTTTCTCCAACAGCCCCTACATGAGTCATCTGAGCAATGAACACTTCTCCCAGCTTCCTCACTCAACTCTGCCCCACAAACCAAATGCAAATCTCTGCCCCCTGACTCGTGCCTTAATCACATGATCACCTTTCTTCCCGGAAGCAGTAAAAGAATTGCCAGGCATGTTAAAATTGCCAGATTAGAAGAGCTCTAATCCAATGACTTTAAACATGGGCTGGTAAGAATTGGTATATGCTATATATATCTGTTGCAAAATATTTTTAAACTTTCTATTTATTTTGAATCTACAGCAGTTTTATGTACTGAAGTTTAGCCTGCAAGGGGAATGGTAAATCCTCTAAAACATCACTTAAAAAGCTTTTGTTCCACTGAAGTATATATGAACACTTCCGCACCCTATGTTGAAACGTTAATTCATGATTTCCCACAGCACTTAGGTGCAGGGATTCACAACATGTTTCAATGCCTTCAACAGCAGCAGCATTCCATGGGGAACCATTCTATTTCCAAGCCATGGGTCTTATGAAGATGGACTAAGCCAAGGCAAACTGGCCTTTTTGTATTAATACTAACTGATCCTCCCATAAAATGTGCAGGGGGAGAAACAAAAGCAATGATCATCTTTGGCAGTTTGTCTAAAGATAGCTATGAGTTCAAATAAATCTACTTGATTAAAATAGGGGAGAGACATTGAACTGACAAATACTAATTTGAATTTTCCTTGATTTCTTTGCTCTGTTTGCCACTAAGTGAAGGCTGCTCTAAAAGACTCTTTGCAAATAAAGGTGTATATGTAAGTGAAGGAGACTCCATTCATTTATGACTTTGACTTCTTTGGAGCCAAGATTTTCCCCCAGTATTCACAGTTATGACATTTTGTGTTCAATCTGGCCTGTTCCAGCAGAATATTCAGTCTGTGCTCCTTGCAATTATGCCTTGTTTGCATCACACCATAACAAGTGTGCTATGTTATGCACGGACCGGAATCTACCACACAGTATATTTTAAATGCTCTCCAGTCATCTAAGTCTGCCTCATGGCATGGCAGCACAATTAAATACAATGGGATCTGGCAGGCTGCATTCACAGGACTGCATTGTAAAAGGGGGAAAATAAACACTAAAATTTTGACTGTTTCTTACAATTTTTCTAAATACTCTTAAGTAAAACAGAAATACCTTGCTGAGCCTAAAAAAACAAAAAGTTTGCAGGTGTCGTTAAATCAGGCACCGTTCAAATACACATTTTTCCTTATTCTGCAAAGTTTTCCCTTCTTCTTTGCCCAATGATACTTCCATACTTCTGTTAGGGCAAGAAGGGCAGCTACAGCATAAAACAGGCAGAGATAATCTAGGCATTCAAAAGAGTGAGATGCTCAAATCCACACCTAATAACCGCTTTACCCCCACCCAAGTAAACTCCTACTTCTCCCTATTCAGGCAAGGGACATGCCTCTTAATTTGGACCCCATCCTCCAAGCTTTGGAACAGACACTTTCCTTGAAGATCCAAGCTGTAAATTGCAAGTGTAACATCAAGGCATGAATCTCCATCTACCACAGTATTGTTAAAACAAATATCAGCACAAATTCTGTGCTAATGACAGAGTCAGGTATTTTCCATGCTTTTAATACTAACCCCTGAGCTTAATTATTATATTTAGTGTCTAGGGCAGCAACACTTCCTACCCAGCACCCATCATCACTCCAGCAATTAATTGCATACCACTGACCTTCATAGAACACCATGAAAATTTTAATACTGTACAACTCAATTGCATTTCGTACAACACCGCCCCGTAACTATGTCTTATTATAAAAAAATCATGTGCTTACAAAAGGGATAGTTGAGCCAACTGAACTATTTATAATTTGCAAGAATAAAAAACATTTCACAAGGTTTGCAACATACATACAAAAAACTCTGCAGCCTTAATACAAGACAAATGTTACTAAGATTCACATTATAGACAAACGCAGAATGGAAAATATTCCCTGAAGTCATAATGGCAGGGTTATGCAGTATGCTATTTAAAAGCTATTCACCAATGTCCTTTTCCTTTTAGCCAGAACTCTATGGTAGAAATTCAACTGAAGAAAGTCAATTAATTGAAATTGTGGTTCTACAGCTGAGGAATTGGATGTGTAAGATGAAGCAGCTGAAGGAAAGGACTACGCTTCCATACAATATTCAGTACTAGAAGAGAGGGCTAGCAGTCATGGCCTGTCTTCTACACTGGAGTTACCTTTCTGCAAGTTTGCCACTTCGCGGGCGCTACATCCTGCTTATGTCCTGCCTTACTCTCTTCTCTCATTTTTAAGAAAATGCTACCGCTCAGCACATTTCTTCTAAGTTCAAGAGTCTCCTTGCTCCTTTCCAAACCAAAGGGTTCACAAAATAAATAATTATTGCATGACTACTCTAATTTAAAATTGGCATGCTAATATAAGAGCTAATGTAAGTCAGGGCAAGAAGACTTTCTCCCTGGATTCAAGGTCTGCGTCCAGGAAGAAATAACTTGTCACACCCAGGATTTCACTGCTAGTTTCCAAGTTCCCAGACTCAAGTGATGCAGCAGGACACAGCCACAAACCTCCACACTAACACATCTGCACCAGCCACAGACTCAGAGAAGGAAAGGGACTAGTGCGGCAGGCGGCACAGGCTTTTTGGAAGGTGGACCCATGCACTGAGGAGCCCCAAAAGCTGCTGTTTTGGTAGTTTGCGCTGTCCTTGTGCGCTTCTGAGTCATCCTCCAAATTTCTTACTGGAGCCATTAGTAGGCAGCGGGCTGGCAAAATGCCCACGTGCATGGTGAGGTGAATCACCCTTCCTCCAAAGTCAAAACCCCAAAGAATACAATGAGATAACCATGGAGTAAACTGAAGGTCACTACCAAGCTTTCTTGCAAATCAAATGAGTAAGGTATTACACTTTTAAAATACTGCATCTCCCAAACACCTTGTTAAATTTTCCACAAGCAATGAAAAAGCTTTCTACCATGGCAAATTCCACACATCTCAGGCAATGCACATAATTTCACCAAAACCCAGTTACAATTGGATTTACCATGTCAATCCAGTTTCAAACCTTTTTTGGTTAAAGATTTGTAACCTATGCTGCCAATGACAGTAAGATTATCTAACAAAAAAACCTCATCAACAACACTTTGCTTTGAAGAATTGCCTACACATTGAACAGATGATGTCTCCGAGGCAATTCAGAGCTATATGATTGTAGTGGGTTTTGCTTGGTTTGGGTTTTTTTAAGAAATTCATTAAAATTTTTCAGTTGCTATCAACAATTTATTACTGCTTTTTTTCGTAGATACTTCTATTTCTACAATAAAGCAGAGGAAACATGAAGTGAAACTAGTTTCATTGTAATGAAAAAGGAATCTCATAATTTAATTCACTTTGCTCTCTAATCACAAATGCACAGAGAGCACGAACTAGGGAAGAAATATGTAAAGTGATGCTACAACATAGCACGCACAATTTAAAATCTAGTCTCCTGTAGAAGCGTGGGTTACAAATCAGAATGGAGAGTACACACATTACTGAGATTACTGAAAAGTTGTGGGCAAGGCTATGATTTGGAGGCAACAACCCTGCTCTGTTTGAAACTAAATTCAAAATTCCCATTGCTTTTGCTGACACCTTGGCTTAGATGTTCTTGAGGCCTGATCACAGAGCATAATAATATATATATAGAAGCCTGGAATGACTTGCTACACATCTTGATGTAAAAAGAAGTTATAAAACGAATGCAAAGATGACAGACAAGCCTCCTCTTTCCCAGCCAGGAAAGCTTTTACTGCCATCTCTTCAACACTTTCACTTCTGCCAGAACTCCCCTCTGCCCGCGTGGCCCCTCCAGCTGTCCAAAGTGTCTCCTCCAGGCAGTACTGCTGAGCAGGCGGAGCATGGATTAAACAGTATTAGATGTTCTTTCTGTCATTTTGTTTTCAGTAATTTAGAAAATTATTTTTCTTGTTGTGGATATTTTTAAATGGGGTGAGGGAGATGTTACAGAAAAAATAAAAATCCCCAAGATCAGGATGTATCAGAAGCTCGACAATGCTTAACATGTCTCTGACCATGTGCATACAAACACACGCACATGCATGCACACACACATTAAGATTAAAGTCAAGTCCTTTGGAGGAGGCTTACAAAAAAAATAAAAAAACATGTTCAACAGGAAGAGTCTGTTTAATGTAGGATTTAAGCAAGGCTCTTTCATTTGCATAGATCACTTAGAGCAACAGCAATTCATTAAATTGTCCCATAAAAATCATGTTACATTTTGTCTAAAGAGACACATTCCTTGCAGATCACAGTGCCTTTCTCATGCTTTTAATAAGATAATCTGTTACATGAGGCTTACGAATCCATTTAAATTGATTTTAATTAATGAATCAATCACTAGCCACTGATGACTTGGTCTATGGACAGCAAGCAATTCAAAGCCCCAGGCCTCTAATCCCAAACCAAAATCCACATTAGAGCAACAGGACACCTCTCTGATCGATAGTAACACAAAGATGTTCAGTTCATACACATTTAAAGTGTATGAACTTCATCAAAATGTATCTCCAGATCTTATGCATTACAATTCCCATATTCAGGACTGTTCAACTAGGAAAACAATATTAAATCATTTACATTTCTTTGCAAGTGAAATAAATGAAATCAAGCACAACTATAACCTGCTTCTAAACTTTTAGGTGCTTATTCCACTTGAAGGTTTTTTCTTTGCTCTTAAACAATCAGCTGTTTAACATTAATAAACAGAAAATTGCACTTCATATGGTGACAAACACGAACAATGCCTTCTATGTATGCTTTGATCCTGTGAAATTCACTGTTATTCTCCACTGCTAAAGTGCTTAAATTTTCCCTTAAACAGAAAACACCAAGAAAGATTTCTGTCCCAAAAGCAGCATGCAGAAGCAGCATGAAGAACATCCTTGTTATTTCAGTAAGTTAATTATTATAATTATTGTTATTACAAGAAGCTAATTACAATGCAGTAAGTTAAATTCACAATAGGTGGTGTGATGTTGAACACCGCAATCCCTAAAGCATCAGCATCTGGCTTCCCATAGCAGAGGGGACACACCTGAGTGAAGCTGCTTCTCCTATGTACACAAACAGCTGGTCCTCTAGCACAGCATCTGTGAATACAGCACCACTTAAACCAGCCAAGAGAAAGGAAGAAATGATGCATGCCTCCCCGGGAGCCTCCTTCCTGGATGTAAGCATCTAGCCTTTCTTTCAAAGGCCGCTCCTTTTTCTTAAAACGTGACAGGGAAGGAAGGGTGACACAAGCCAGCTTGCCTCCAAAACAGTCTAGCTGTTTATATAGCTACACTGTGCTAAGCCCAAGCCACTCTGCTCGCATGATGCTCTGCACTCCACAAGCTTGATGGCACAGATCTCTGCTTGTCTGGAACTTGACTCTGTACTGAGCTCCCCCACCTGATACAGACTTGCCTCCAGAAGCTGAGCAGCAGGTACTCAGAGAAATTTAGTATCAAAACCTGAGATGCCTACAAACTTCCTGTACCAGAGAAGTTGGTGCTGTGAGAATTTCAGTTGTGGACCAGTTACCCTGTTTACATTTTTTTAAATGCCATCTGCACCTCCATGGTTCAATAGCATCCAATTAAATATTCTAAGAGAAATCCCGATCCCCCCGCAATTGACAAAGCAGCTTGCTTGGGTGCTTGGTGCAGCACTGGAAGTCCCAGCACCCCACCTCAGGCACAACTCCATCATGCCAAAACACATTCAGTGGCCTGTCCCTGGATGGATGCTACCAGCCCTACTGTGGGGAAAAACAGCAGTTGGCATGGGCCATCGGAAACGTGCCCATGAAAACTGTGCTGACACAAACCTGTCAATCAAGAGAGAAGAGTCTCTTCCTCTCCCTCAAGGGCAACCTCACCCATAACTCCAAACAGTCCCTTAAAAGCTCCAATGACATTGTCTGCGCAAGGGATTGACCCTCTCCCCGTCTTTCCCATGGGCACGAAGTTGCACAGACAGAAGGAAGAGGTGGGAAAAGGTCTGTATTACGGATATGGGTCTCCACATGGAAAGCACCTCAGCATTCAGCTGCCTTCAGGGTGGTCAGCATTCCCTCCTTTCTCCCCAGCCAAATCCTCTTCCATGCCGCCTGACAAACACATGAGTCAAGAAGCATGACACTGGACACCAGTATGGGATTACCTGTGTCAACCATTTGGCTCCAAAACTCTGTAAGTGGCTGTTACACAGAGGTCAATTTACCAAGACTGAACTGCACCAGCTAAGAAAGAATCCAACTTGTAGCTTGCTTTATTAAAGCAATTTCACATATTATCTAATACAAAAGATGTTGTTGCCTAATGTGCAGTAACCATTCTGCCTGTTTAAATGAAGAGCTCTGTATTTATTTTTAATCAATACTGCATACACAGTTTAACCAATGCTGTCAAAAGTAGCTTTTTAATGCAGTGTCTCACTAATTTATTGCTCTCAATACTTGCATTCTTCCCAGTTTGTTATGAACAAATGATTTTTGGAAGGAGGAACAAAAAAAGTAATTAAAGAAGGTAGGTTTGGCTTTTATGTGCTGCTAATTAATTAGAGAGGTAAATTAACCAAATAATAAGTACAAGATACCAAACTATCTTTCATAATATTTAAGAAAAACATAAAGGGTTGAATACTTTCCAGGTGTAAACACATTAGGATCAACATTGTACCAAACCTGAATCTGGCCCAGTTAGCTCAAAAAGATAAATAGTGCATCCTCTTGCACAGATGTCGTCGTGTACAGGCACTCCAAATTTAAAGAGACAGATTCTGCAGCCAACAATGCTCCACTGACATAAAGACAATCAATGTGTCCTTGATTATGAGGAGGCAAACAGTTTTCACTACAAAAAAGGAGACTGAAAAACAAATCATGTGTTTTTATTTTACAAGTTCCAAGTTTGGGTTGGGTTTTTTTCAAGCCCTTTTGGAGCACTGAAACAGAATAAAAATAGTTTGTTGCACAAGCATAAAACAAAGTAACTGCTAAATAAACATTTTTAAATTTACTCCTATGTGTTCAGTTCTCATTCCCATTACTCTTCAGGAGTTGGATGATATCACTAAAGTATCTTTCTGTTTTCTGGTAAACTGATTAGGTGGGTTTTGTCGAAGAATTGTGCCATAATGTGTTCCCTCTATTTCATATTCTGAATATCACTGCTGGAAAATGTACTGCAGCACAAAATGTAGTATATGCCAATATATCCTGACATTCAAATCAAGACCACAAATTATAAACAGTTTCAGCAAATTGACTTGAGTGCCTTTGTTCCTCAGACATACATCTTCCTATTGCTTACAAAAGCAGCATATACTAACCACTAACGCTGCTATAGCCAGTACTGGGAAAGGAAGTTATTGAAGCCTGGATTTCCTGCTTTCAGTCGTAGCCAAGAACTGTGAGGCTTGTAGTGGTTTCAGGAACTGACTCATCTAATGATTCATGGATAAGATACTGGTTTTAATATATTTCTGATCATAAGACTCAAACTTCAAAACCAGTGATGCTTAATTTTTATCTTAAAGTTTAAAAAAGTACATAAATCAAGTAAACAAATACTGTCATGGGACATACTGGCTAATAATTATAAGTGTGTTTTACAGTGCACTCAGTTTTAAAAAATAGTATGTTAAACTTCCTGGAAATTCATCTCAAGAGAAAGTTGACAATGAATTCAAAATCCACTGTCAAAAACCAGAGTACTTCTTTTGCAATTCTGATACAGCTGAAATTCAAGTGGAGGACAGGTGGGATATCAATTGCGTTTTTAGATATACCCTTAGGTACACATATATCCACTGCTACATATTAATCAATGAATCCTAGATCTATACTATTGTTAATGCACGTGGTTTCTTTAGCTGTGTATAAAAAGTATCATCAAACGATTGGCTGGTAACAATACATTTGGGTGTTTGAAACAACAGGAAAGTTTTGTTTCAGGAGTGACTGGAGCTGCAGAGGTCAATCTTAAAGCAATGACTAACACTGGATCCTAAGCGCTTACAAACACATGCGTTTTGTGCTAATTCAGAATTCAAAACCAGCCATTTTTACACGTTTAGTTCTTCCAGAGGGAAGCATGCCCTCCAGTGCATCAAAATGCTTTTTGCCCACAACACAAACCTCATCAGTATGCTGTAACTTGAACTGCCCGGCTCTTGCACCTAAAAAATAGCTTGTGATGGAAGCTTAATTCTGCTAGGCTCACGTATGGAAAAGTACTGGTTTACTTTTTAATTTTTGAACTGCAAGCTGCAGCTACTCACATGCTATGTACAGTGTTCCGGGGAAGGAGGGGGATGTTAGCATTTCTATATTTCACCATGTGCACAACTAGCACAAAAAAAAGAAAACAAAATGCATGTTGCTTGGAGGGAGAGAAAAAAAAAAAAAAACCCAGCAGTTAAAACAGTTGACAAGAAAAGGCCAAAGTGCGCTCAGTGGCTGGCAGTCATTTTATGGCTATAGTCCTACAGCAGATTTACTTAGATGACGTCAGTGGCTCCAATCCAGCTTTTCTTTGGTAGCATTTACCACTTGCCTCTTGAAGCCTCCACTATGCTACAGAGCAGTAGACCATAATCAAAATTCCCTTTGTGAAATAGAGTTTACCTCAGGGCACAGAGGCATTGCTAGCTGAATTGCAGGCTCTTCACCCTGTACTGCATGCCCAGAAATAAATAACCTACAATACTGTACTTTCCTTAATACAGAAGAACCATTAAAAGCAGCCTGCTACCTAAAAAAGGGTTCTTTAATTTGTTTCCAAAATCTCAGAGACCAGAATATTAATTTTCCAAGCAACCAAGAACTATGATAATTCTACTATCCTTTGGACTTCTTTGTATTGTTTTTAGAGATTTTGGAAGATAAAGTTATTTATGGGTCATTGTTTCACCAACAAAAAAATATTACTAACGCTAGAGACTAAAGGGAATTTGTATAGGAAGCTGCATATTTTAAAATTGTGTTTTAAATGTGCCCCTTCAACTGCTTATCTGCAACTGGTCAGTAAGCAAATATGCCAAGAAGCAGAGCAATAAATTGCTATGCATAAATAATGGTAAATTTAAAGAGCAAAATGCACATTATTTGGAGCTATGGATTTCCTATCACAAAACAGTGACTGGAACCAATGAAACACTAGTAAAGCCAAGTCAAGCAGATACCAAATCAACTAAAACTTCACAGGCTCTGAAGTTTAACAACAACAACAACAACAACAAAACCAACAAACCACCCCACCCAAACCCCACAACCATATGAAAGATGCATCTTATTGTAATAAATAAACATAGATTTATTATGTTTTAATGGACCTATCAGTCCAAAGACAACCACAATCATGATGGGTGACAACTAGATACATTAGTGGACTGAAAATTGCCTCTCACAGTTAAGCACTTAGAAATTACTTGCACACATGCCTCACAGAGAACTGGAAGTCTCAGTACCTCTGGTTTCCCAGCCTCTTTGCTTACCTTCCCCCCCAGTCACACCCAAATGAGAGATCACAGGTCTAAGCTGCAATGAGCCAGGAGACAAAAAACACTATTATCATCCAACTGCATAAGAGACAACATGGACCTGAACTCTAAATCTGAATTTAAAACAGATTTAAAGTTTGAGGTGGCCCCAAACCAGCTGTAAGTGGACAGATGCTAGCATTTCATGTCCCTGCAGAGAAAGTAAAAGCCTCTGTTAGCAGCCTTAGCTGCCAAGGCAAGGGCACGAAACCTTTCTCATTTTCTGCAGGTGTGCATGTCAACTCAGGCACAGCAGTGAAGTGGGAGCATCAGCCCTCACTTCACTGCCTGCCTGGCTGGCCTCTAGGTGCTCTGCTAGCTCCTGCATTTTTCCATGCAGTTCATCTGGGTGGACTTCAGTGGGGCTTTAAAGAATGGCCGCTGTTCCAGACTGTCATATTACTCTGTTCCAAAGGGACAGGAGACAAATTTTCTTCTCTTTGACCTCCTTTCATTACTAAAGAGTGGTGTCAGCAAACAGATTTAGAAGATGATTGTAAATTTCTTTGAGAGAGAATCAGGTCCTTTTATTGGTCATTAAGGATCCTGGACATGAAAGGCATTGTACAAGCACAAGCAGTCCTTTCTTTCCAATAGCCAGGACAAGGAAGGAGTGGAAGCAGCACAGCAACAGGGATAGGCAATGAGACCCAACAGCGAGACCACATCCGCGAGCAGCCGCAGAAGCGATAGGATAAGGAGGACCTGGCAAGATGGATAGCAAAAGGAGGGTAACAAAAAGCCACCATGATCCAAAGGAAGGAGAGCCTAATCAGGCACTGCCCAAGAACAAGTTCATACCCGAGGAAAGAGGAGGGTCCAGGCAAACAGAGACAGATGTGGTGCCCTGTAAGGAGCAGCGAGACAGAGCCTGTAGGGCAGAAGACACAGAGGAATGTGCTGCAAGGTCAGAGAGCAACGCAGACAGATCCAACCCTAAGGACATCACTGCGGCATTGAATGGAAGACTGTATTTATGGTTTGAGACTTTTCCTGCAACAAAATAATTATGGCCAAAGAAAGGCAGGGGTGAGGGGAAGATGAAGGAACTTCCACTGAATCTTCAAGTTTTCTACCCGGCTTTCAGCTGATCATGGAAAAAGCAGAAACAAAAAAATAAAAATCTTCAAAGATCAGCTGACAGCAGATATAGGGACACAATTGTTTTTAAAGGTTAATTTTTTTGAAAGAATAAGGGTAAAATCAGGGATGTGGGAAATGAAACTGTTTACAGAGTTTTGCCTTTTATTTTAAACTGTAAACCAGCTTTAGGACAAAAAGTGTGTACACATGGTAGTGGTAGATTAAATATGAATAAATTTCCTTCCTCCCATTAATTAATGTTTCCAACCACTATATATTTTTAATTGATACACATAACAGAGGCTTTAATCCACTAAACCTCTATGAATTTACCTTTTCTTCCAAAATCTGTTCTGACATTTTCTCCTCTCAAAACCGAAATGTCATTCCTGAATTATAATCTCCCAACAGAAAGACAACCATGTAAAAAAACATGCCAGCTAATTCCAAAAATAAGCACCATTGTTCACAGCACCATGAGGTGAATGAATGGTGAGAGATTCCACCAAGGGAATAACTGTGATGTCTATAATGTTAAGGAATAATCTGGCACCAAAAATACCCAAGGCCATACTGGTTGGTGATTCAAACATGAAGCATATCAAAATGCTACTGATAAGCTAAATTAACAGATAGCTTATCTGAAGCATATACTAGCCATATGGTGCCACAACTTCTGTTGCCTGTTGCTGGCATAACAATAGGCTACTGCAGTCTTAGACTGGAAGCACTATTTGACAAACTGTCAACAGCATTTTTATTTTTTTGCAGAGCTCTAGGGCAATGGCGCACTTGCCTATTTGCATTTTTTTTTAAACAGGTGAACAAAGAGTAAACCAGATGTCAACTTTAGAAATCGAGCTGTCTGGATCAGGAGATTTAACAGAGGCAGGCATACTGCTACAGCTCAAATCTAGACAATGAGCTTTTCTAAAAACACTCTGGCCTAGGGGAGTGGCTATTTAAAACACTTGGCTTCTTTTATTTCAGCACTATGGAAGTGAATTCTGCTCTTAAGTGCCAGCTCAAATGAAGTCATTTTGTTTCACTGGGGCTTTCTTTGCATTTTAGAAATGTAGCATGTACTGTAGAGTAAAGGAAAAGGCAAGTACGGAAAAAAAAATTCTGATTCTTTTTCAGCTAGAAGCTGGATAAAAGGCAGGGGCAGGGTGGAAGGGGTGTTTGGAAATTAGCAATTTGACCACATACCAAAAAAAACTCAAATAAAAAAAATCTGTGAAAGGATAATCCAAGTGCAAGTTAAATTAAATTTATTTTCCCCTCATTAAAAAAAAAAACCACAAATAAACAAACAAAAATACACCAAAACACTTTTGAAAGCTTTAGGAAGACCTGGTATTTACAACACCTTCAAGGTCCACAAAGACAAGGTGTGAATACTGACTGATAAGGAAGATTTACAATGGGACTTTAATATCTTACAGAAGCACAATCGGTTAATACCAAAAAAATCATGCAAGTTGTCTTCTTGCTTTATTTAAGACATACTATTTGAGGAAAAAATCCTTTAATAACACAGTAATCCACTCATTTAAAAAATTGACAAAACAAAACCTACTGTCAATCAATATATAGTAGATCTGTCTGTGGCATTCAGTTATGAAAATGTGCTTTTAGTTGTGTTCTGTAGGGGTGTGAAAGACATAATGAGAAAAATAGATAACTTTCTGTTCTAATAATCTGTTCTCCTTTGATAGGCAGTTATGGGAACGTATTTATTTTCTGATTTATACCCAGCTAAGTATGTAGCATTTTTAGATTATCTTTTCAAATTGTTCTTGAACATTCTCAGTTTAAAAAAAAAAAAAAAATCCTTTCATGTTAAGTTGAGATTGCACTTGAACTCTTTCCAAAAGCCAGAGCTGTACTGAATTATGATAATTAGAAAGCTGTGCGCATAAAAGGCAGCACAGTTGATGCATTTAAAAAAGTTCATGCCAGAGAATATAAGTTCAATATGTTCTCACATAATTAACATTTCCCATCATTAGCAGCAGTTTTCAGTTCATGTATCTGTAAAAACAACAGCACTCGTCATTGTTTTAGATTTCCAGTCAATAGCATTTTAATAGTTTTACACATAATCCTAAACTTTCCTTCCCTTCCCCCTCCCGGCACACTGAGATGTCACATTCTACCTTCTGACCTACTAGCAAGTAAACTTGTATTTTGTGCTCATACGCTTCTGCTGCTGCACAGACTACCTCTGATTCAAAAGTTTAAGTGAAGAGATAATAAGAACTAGAAATCTAAGAAGGCCATTTGGAAAGGTACAACAGGATGCAGAGGTAATAATCACGTTGTTCCAGTGAACAATGACTAGAAGACAAAGAACAAAAAGTTGTAGGTGATACCTTTGACTGGACAGGAGCCAAACTAAAACGGGCTGCCTCTGACGAACCCAGACACAAGCCGGAGGGACTAGGAAATGGGCTTGCAGCCCTGCACCAACCAGGCAAGCGCCTATAACCTCTTTACACACTCTGCGGATTTTCATCGCGTTCTTGACGTAGGTACAAAAATTCATCTAGCAAATAAGGGCATGTAGTACATGACATACTACTCTTGAGACATTCATAGACTTCCTGTGTAGAATATCTCAAATTAGTTGTTAGCTACCAGATTTTGACACAGGCTTGTTGCCTTCTTTCTCTTCCCTCCACTTCTTCAATGCCTGTATTTTAAACTTAATATAATTCTGGTGGAACTTTAATAACATGATATAGTATAAAAGTTGCTGAATCTGCATCAACACAGAGAGAAATTTTGGCTTTACCAATAAGAAGATAAAACTCACAGTGATTGCAGTGGGATCAGGATTTCATACAAAAACAAGGTAAGTTCAGGGTATTAAATTAGAAAACTCCTAGCTGAATTTTATGCAACAAATCTGAGGAGCAGATTTGAAGTTGGTGCCTCAAAGGATTGAAGTCTGCAACTTTTCACTCTCTTATGTTTTGGAAATGAGCAATCATTAAAACCAAACACAAAATTATTCCAGGAAATATTATTCCATCCTTGTTCCACTTGCAAAAGTCAAAAGGAGTTTTGTGCAAGAACACAGAGCAAGATATGGTCATAAAGTGGGAAATTATTGCAGAGATTTTTCTTCTAAAAATGTGTCTTCAGTGTGGCTGAGTTGGTTGGCTTTACAATAAATAATGCCATTAATCTGTTCATATATCACAGGATACAATTTAGATTTTACTGTACTTGCATAAACTGCCACAAAGCCTCTAACAGCTGCTTCTTTCAGGGAGATGATTTACCTCTTGCAGGTTCTAAAATTTTGTTGTGACTTAAATAAATTTTTTTTTTTAATAGTAAACGACTGTAGTTTAGGAATATAAAACATTCCTGCTTGAGGCAAGCACTAACGGCAAAGTGCAGCATGGTGACAAACCAGTAATTATATCTCAAATCCCAGAAATAAGTAACTACTATTCCTCTCATGCAAAAGTAGGTCCCTCTGATCAACTGAGGATTTCAAAATCATTTTTAAAGGGCCCATTTGCACGCTCATTACAGCCAACATAATACAGCAACAGGCCATATGAAGTCAAAGGAATTAACCTGAATTTAGACCAGATTTTTGAAAAGTCAGCCCTCGCCTCATATTTGCACATGCTATAAATAAGAGCACAAATGGAATGAGCGACCAACTTTTAATAGAAATTTGCCTGCAAGTTTTAGACAGATTACAAGCAAAGCAGAACATAAGCCCCATACAAAAATTTGAAAAAGCATGTGTATCAAATCTCATATTCTTTTTAATCAAGATACAGAATAGCACCCATGTCCTTCTTTAGACATCAAATACCATACTAGCCATGTACATAAAGCATATGCTGTAAATATCTTAGTATTTGATCCAGGGAATGTTTATTCCTATGAGTCATCCCAGTCACTTTAGCCTGAGTAGGGACTGGATCTAGCAGACCTTTTCTTCTTAAATAAATGGAATCACTTCAGAAAGACAGCTTCGGAAAGATATAGCGTTAATATTAACATCACGAACAAATACCAGATAAAAAGCATGATGTATGCGTGTGTACATACGGTCAGAATCCACACGTACAAAACGTAATGTGTGAAGGTAACCTTCTTCCAAACACACACATCCAGAACTGTACACAAAATCTTCATGTTTTGGAAACAGTCTTAGGCACCTTCCAATAAATCAGATTACTTCTAGTGAAATTGTTCCAACAGTGTAACCATCCTACTTTATAGATTGAAAACTGACAGCCTGTATCATAATACACAATTACATATTTTTACCTTTCACTTTTTTTTAAGTGAAAGACACCAGAATTTCTCTGTAGCTCCAGAAGTCTTTATTACACTTTTGCCTGTACTATATCTTGAAAGTTTGCTTACAATATGATCTACAAATGTAGCTTAAAAAGAAAGGAAGAAATCTTTTTTCCCTTGCATGTGACTTAACTGTGCTTAACTTTTTCAGGCATGGACAAACAAAAGCCTAAAAACCACTTTAATGACATCCAAAACCACTACACCGTCCAGCAACAACAACAGCAAAAAAACACTAGTTACAAATTATACCAAACATGTTACACACATGCTCACACATCACAATACGCTATCATTTCTCAGCTGGAAACTCATGGCGGGTCTAGTTCATAATTAAGTTTCTGTTGTTCCTTTTTAGCTGTTTAAACTCCCTTAAGCAGAGGCTGTCTTTGCTAGGACTCCTGTCAAATCAAAATTTTTCTTCTGCTTCACTGTACTGCTCACATAAAAGCCACTCAGCACTGACTAAGAAACTGTACAGAATATAAAACTGTAATTTGAATCTCAAGAGCTGTTGTTACACTCTCCTGGGTGCAAGGGCTAATAATATTTACTTCACCAAAGCAGCATATGTAAAATTAATGCTCAAAATACACCTAACGTGTTTAGCGATAAAATACTTTCCAAAGGTATTTGTAGATTACTGTGAAAAAAAATTGAAATAAATCCTTTGCATCCAAAATTTCTGCTTGGTCAGCTCATAAAAACCTGCAGCAGACAAAATGCAGAATTATCCCTACTGGTATAGAAAATGCCTTATGACCTAATTAAAAACCAGTGCAGTGTGAAAAGGCATGTTTTACCGTGGAGGTGAAAAATAAATGCACCTCAAAAAAGTTTACCTTTACTGAAAATCATTTCCAAAAGTTGATTTTAAAAAACTTGCAAGTTCAAAACGTGATCCAAATATAAAATCTTTAATTCTGTGTTTTAAAAACATTCACTGTATTAGTCCTTGTATTTCTATTCCCAAATAAAGTATGCATATGTGTGTGCATATATAAATATATATACACACAAACATGCAAGCTTCCCTCCTGCCCCCAGAAGTAATTTAATATACAGGTCTGTGTCATTTTTGATAGCACCATCTTACCATCAGTACAATCTAATATCCCTGTAATGGTATTCCCCAACTATTTATAGAGACAGAATACATTATACATTACAGACATGCATTCTCAATCTAGGGTTATAAGAAGCATCCAACATAATTTTAAATTAAGTCCTAATGTAATTATAATAATTTTTGTTTTCATATTCAATTGCAGGTAGCACTTAGTTATTTACATGAATTTTCCTGTAAGAGGCGTTCCCACAGAGATTTCCGTATTAGACGTACTACATAATAACTGAACGTTCAGCTAGAGAAAACAGGTTTTTTATCCATACAGCTCCAAACTTTGCCATTACCTAGGTTAGCTATCTCTGTAAAACCGCTAACTGGCAATACTGTGTTTCTAAACTTTATCAGCACTAAGAGAAAGCAAATATGCTTCTGTTAGACAGGAATATAGCTGTATAGGTACTTTTTTCCCTGAGACTCTGCCATTTCAGCTTACATTTCTTTATATATACTATTTTACATCAGAAAATGCCAGTACAATCTGATGTTTCTTGGCCTTTCTTTCCCAGATGGTGTTCAACAGTGAACAGTTAAGAAATACTGGGAGCCATTTACATTCAGAAAGCGTAGAACAGAACTGCTCCTTAACTTTCCAGCACTTCTGGAGGTCACTTTTCATTTCTTCATATCAAAGGCAGGCACTTGTTTCTAATAAGTTAACAACTCTCCTGAGAAACGTGGGTGGCTGGTATTTCATTGTTTCATAAATATTTTTATACTGTAACACCATTCAACTTAAAACAGATTTCAAGAGGAGAAAAATCACGACTAGGATTATGTTCAACCGAGGTAAGAGCGCAAACTTTTTTTACTTGGTAAAAATAGAGATATTCTCCCCCCGCTCCGCTTTATTTCTCCTCGTTGTTTTTGTTCGGTTGTTCGGAGGGGGCCGCTTTGTTTTAATTTCGTTACAGAAGCCGTACTGTATAACTTTTTCCCTCCCCCTGAGAAGTGTACTTCCTTTGAAAACGCTCTTTCTCTGAACAAAGGCTGCCACCGGCCCTCCGCATCAGCACTGTGGACATCCGTAGAATACGGCTCTTTAAAACGTTACGGAAAAATAAAAACCCCTATGGTTCCTACCGAAAGGAAGTTTTCCAGGGACAATCTCCTCCGTGTTGCTGTAACTGCGACTTTGTCTTTTTTGGATACAATGTTTCTGCTGACTCCCGAAAATTTTCCACTTGAATGTGCAATTAACCAGCAGCAGCGGCAGTAGCAGCAGCAGCTCTGGAGAAGGAGAAGAAGCAGCGAAAAAGGACATTCCTTCTTTCATCTTTTAGAGGAAAATAAAAGGGGGAAGGAAAGCAAAACTCGGGGCAGCGCACCGAGCAGAGCTCCGAGCCAGGCCGGGCCGCTCGGCAGCCCGCACCGCCGGGGGGGGATCGCTCCTGAGGGCTGCGAGCGCCTGCGGCGAGCCCGGGGCCGCTCCCAACTTCTTGCTTCCCCGTGGAAAAAAAATGTGAAAAATGCCAAGGATCGGTGCGCGCGTGTGCGTGTGCGAGAGAGAGAGAGAGAGGGAGAGAGCGTGTGCGTGTGCGTGTGTGTGTGTGCGTGTGTGTGCGCGCGTGTGTGTGCGCGCCCGGCTGCAGAGCAGTGACTCAGGCAACTAAGTGCGAGCGGCGGCGGCGGCGAGGGGGAGCGGAGCGGCGCGGCGCGGCGCGGGGCGGGCAGCAGCCGCCTGTTGCAGCTCCGGCCGCG
>VYZV01021241.1:6824-32456 GCA_013401275.1 Pandion haliaetus | reverse complement strand
GAGCCCGCGGGAGGGGGCCCGGCGGGAGGGGAAGGGGAGCCCGGGGCACCGCGGCGGCCGCCGCCGACGCGCCGTGCAGCGGGGTCTGCGGCGCTCCGCCACAGGGCTTGCAGCGGGCTCCGCCACAGGGCTTGCAGCGCTTTGCGACGGAGTTGCAAAGTACGGGGTTGCAACCGGGGTCTGCAGTGAGGGTCTGCAATGGTTTGCGACGGGCCGCGGGAGCCGGCTGGGCCCTGGACCCTGCGGGATGGGGAGGTTCCCCTGGGAAACCCAGCTTACCCGCACACGCATCCAACCCCTGGGTGCACCGCGGGGCCCTGTGCGGACAAACCCCTGCCAGTCCCTAGGAAATGCAGGCCTGTGCCCGGAAGGCCACCAGCAGCACCCCGGGGCCCAACTGAGCCCCGGAGCAGCGGGTGAGCGGGAAGGCTTTGTACACATCGAACCCCAAAGCAACGTGGACACAGCATGGCCCAGGGGTCCGCAGTCTTCACCCTGAATCCAGGTCACGACCTTTGTCACAAAACTGGCCCCAGCTTCAGATTTCACAATGCAAGTTTTGCACCGCTCTAGTTGTGAGCCTGAGTGCCACTAGAGTCTCTTCACCCTTCCTGCACCGGCGCAACCCGTCCCCCAGAAACGCTCCCCATGCATTATCGTAAGGCATGCCTCCTTCGGTTAACAATCCGCTACCTTATGGAAATAATCACAGGGCAGGCACAGCTGTTGCGCTTGTGAAAATTATGCAAATACAGCATCAGCAAAATGGATAACTGGACACCCTGGTGCCTGTTTGTGAAATAAATTGCCTATTTTGATGTGCAAACATACATTTCTATCCACCTTTGAAAGTTTGCCCAGCAGGGCTACCACTTTTGGAGATGTCTGGAAAATCACATTACAACCTCAGTAGAGCCACATGTTCGTATCATCAGACAGCATTAACACGCTCACATCACATGTAACTTCATGGCATGCTGGGGGAATTCACAATAAATGCCCTGTATATTACTTTTGTATGATATTAAGAAAAGATGCTGAGCATGTCTCTCTGAATACCAGAAATGTGCTCATCCTGGTGCTTTCCCAGTACCAACCTTGTAAGACAGCCATGCTGGTAACAGCCACCATCTTAGCCTGTGGCCGATCCAGGAGCCTCTTGAAAATGAGTCACTTAAAGCTCACTTTGCACTTCACACAGGGGCTGCAACTAATTTTTACCTTTGTGGACCAGGCACAGAGTGTGTGTGATAGGCAGTGCAAGCAAAAGATGAAATGTTCCCACTGATCACACAAATGATACTGACTGCAATCTACTGAAACCCAACCCTACAGAAATGGCATGCAACAAGTAACAATATCAAATGAAACCAAAGTTTGAGCAGGTCAAAGGACTGGGAGAATGCAAAAATGAACACGTTTTAGGATATTTTTTCCCCCACACCATTCCACACTGACTGAAAAATTTCTTCCCCAAAGTAGGCTACAAGGAACCCCCTCACACACACAGAGAATTTCCTTTCTCTTCCCCTCCTCCTTTCCAAATAGCTCTAGTAATATTGTCTGATAAGTGTCTAAGTGCCTGCACAAATTAGAAAAAATTCAGTCACTCTGCAGGGGTCTATACGAAAGCCATAGTTTCTTGAGTGTACCCAAAGTTTACCAACTCTTTTCCAATACAGAACAGAAAAATGGGAAAAAAGCATTGCCCCCTAACATCTATACCATAGATTTTTAGGTCAGCAGACTTAAACTCACTCCATTATGTTCACTGTATGAACAGAAATGTGAAACGTCTTTAAATGAATGTGGTTTGTTTGGGTTTTTTTTTTCCGTAAGTCTTGCAGAGAAAGTACCAAGAATACTGACTCTAACTTCTATGCCTGTGCAGGGCCCAAAACGTATCGTAGCTCTGTACCCATGGAGGGAGAATAGCAAATTTTTGAACAATGGATAAATTGAGTTTGAAAACTTCTTTCTTAGAGCAGTTCTCACAAATGAAAGTGATGAAAAATTTGCAGGGCTACGCTCTCCTAGTGGAAAAGAAAAAAAAGGGGGCTTGTTTCTACACCTGTAGTTGTGGATGAACACAAATCAAACTCAAACCAGGTTGAAGCTGTTTGACTGTATCTGCAGACAGACAGTTCAGTAGCCCTTTGCTATTCAGAGCTCTTTCAAGAAGAATAATTAAATTTATGCCTGTGCATTTTGCTGTTAACTGCGAGCAGCAGGGAAAGTTCATAAAATTCTGATTATTTCTCAGGTTCTGAAACTTTGTATGTTAGTTCTTCACGGGCAGTGAGGGCTCAAAAACAAATGCTTGGGCAAGACTGCAGGTCTTCCGTTAGCACAATGTAAAAGTTTATCCACAATCCAGTTTCCAGCTCAAAGCTAAGTCCTGACAACAACTTGCTCACAGACAACTATACCAATTAACTACCAAAACTGAGGCCAAGATGAACAGCAAAGTAGTATGGTGACTAAATCATGGCACTTGCTGAGCATAGGTCTGTGGGCCAGCGAGTTCCAAATAAAACCAATAGCCTCTGAACACTGAGGCAGGGAAACTGCCAAGTACTGAACTTTCTTGCCTCTTGGCTCATATATCCTGTAGGTTGTCATGTCATGACATGTCATAGCATACCATATTGGCAGTCACTTCAAAAAATACATACCTGGAATCCCAATGAATTTCTGACAGAAAAAAATTGTGTACTAGGGAGAAAGAAGTCTGTGCGTTTTGACAGAAGGTGAGGATGAGGAAAGACAACATCAGTATCATCCAGCCTGTTGGTCCAGCCACTGCCTTCATGCGAGGGTAGGCTTCTTTGGAGGCCCTGTGGATGAAGAAGGAAGGTACACTGGAGGCACATTCATACACAAAGAACTTCTCTAATGAACTGCTGTCCCTGTGTTTATTGATGACTGGCTTCTTCAGGCACACAAGTGCGCTAAGAGTTACAAAAGCTGAAGAAAACAAAGGGACATTGGGACATGCCCAGACAGGGGCATTTCCTGGGGACAAATGCTTATCTCAGCTAGAACGGAGACATACAAGTGGGGAATATGGGAAAATATATTAAGAAAGAATGAGATTCACAAGACAGACACCAATAAAAAGGCTTCAGGGAGAGAGTCTGGGGAAAGAGAAGAGACACAGAAAAGAGGAAAGAAGGGAAAGTGAGAGAAATATTTGTGACTATACAAGGAAGGCAGGAAGAATAAAATAAAAAGAAAGTTTAAAAAGGGAGATAAAAATGGAGAAAGGGAAACCTGAAGAGGAAAAGGAATCGATGGGTCAGAAAGAACAGCTCAAGGGAAAACAGCTGGGAGAGCAAGGGAGATTGTAGTTTATGAGAAGAAAAATAGGAAGTAGTAGAAACAGGAGATGGCAGTGAGGAAAGGGAATTAGCTTAACAATAAAAAGAGTAAGGTAAGGAAGGATAGAAAGAACAAGCAAAAGAATAAACGATTAGAGAATAAAGGTCTACAGTACTATCAAGTCTTGCATTTGTCAGTGAAATATTATTTTGAGTGCAACTCCTATTGACACCGGGGCAGAGGCAAGTGTGAACATACTTAAGATGGAGGCTGGATTGTAGTTTACATATAGGAACCACTTTTGTCTTTATTAATGAGACCACTGATAGTAGGGGACATTAGGGAGCCTAACAGAAGAGTCGTAGTTGCCTTCCCCTTTGCCGTTAGCTATGCCAGGTACAGGGCACATAACTTAGGTGTTTCATCCCCACACCCAAAAATAGATGATGCTTTTAAGTCTCCAAGAGATGAAACAGTACCCAAAGACACAGGGTTAACAGAATTCCTAGCTTACTCTAGGAATAAGTAAACTCTCATCTGCCTAGAGAATACTGGCAGGTGGAAACAAGATGGACTTTGCAAATTCTAGATCAAGAGCCTATTTTGGACTTGGAATGAACCTAAAAACTCAGCTATGGTTGGATACAACCATAACCATTTTGGTTATAAATACTGAATGAATTTTAAAACCTTGTAATTGGATTGCAGTTCAGATTAGGAAAGCCGCTAATCTCAGGAAATGCTTAAAAGCAATATGTAGATTAGGGTTAATCTATAGTGTGCAAAGAATTAAATATCCAAATAAATGTGTTGTTGAACACGCCAACAAAAATACTACAGGGAAGCTGTAATGTAATGGAACAGAGCTCTCCATATTATAAATCTAGCTGCTGAGCTTTGTAAAGTGGCAGACAGCATAAAGAATGAAAACAAATAACAGTTTAATAATGAATTACAATAATTGAGTCAAGAGGAAGCCAGGACATGAACCATGGCCTCAGAGCCCAACTGAGTTAAAATAGTACAGAGAGTGGGTATATATAATTTCAGACAATTCTGGTTGCTTATTTCTAAAGGTGAACTGAGAGCTTTTTAAAATTACATGACCAGAATCCAGGGCTGTGTATTTCTCCCATTGATGAAATCACTAACATCAAAATGGTGTGGCTCTTGTCCTTCTTTAGAGCAAACAATGTAAGCACAGCAGCCTATTCCTTCTACTCATAGCAATAATTTTTAGCACCACTGATTGAAACAAATTGCTGTGAAAACTACTTTGATGGTTGGGCTTTTAAAAAATATTTTGCACTACATATTTTGTTGTGTTATCATCATTTTCTGCTGGGGGAAAAAAAGGAGAAAAAAAATTCCTATTCAAATTCCCAAAGAATCTCTTTTCTTTGATTCTTCAAAATTTCAGGTTCCTGAGCACTTCTCAGGCTGCTTAATATGCAAATGGCATATTTTGTTCTCTCCCTTCACTTTGGCCCAGAATTCTAATGGTGTTTAGATGCTTCAAGTTAGGTGTAGGTATTTTTAATTCTCTTCAGTCCCTAAGTCCCTAATTTCTTTTGATTTCAATGGTTTTTAGGTGGGTACCTATTCTGGAACTCTCAATACTTATCTAGACACCTGAATAATAATAATAATAATAATAATAATAATAGCAATAAAATCACAATAACAATAAAAGACACCTTAATGTTTATCTTAACCACTTAAGTACCATTAGAGGCTTCCTTTGGATCATGCTCAAAATCTACATCCAAGGAATATTTCAAAGCACCGCCTGCTGTCAGATCTGTTGTACAAGGTCATTCGCAAGCATTCATTTATCTCACCAAAATTACTCCACAGATGACTTCTACAGGGAGAGGCAGGTGCCAGACTTTCTTCTTTCCAAAATGAGCTATTTCTAACTAGGCCTTTTCCAATCACCGAGAAGGACACGCAAACACCATTCCTGGTGTCAGTTTGTCCCAGCACACCTCTGTGCCAGCCCAGCCAGATCTCTACTGCCTGTCTCTGCCTCAGAGGCTGCGGTGTGTCCTTTCATGGGCAGGCCTTGCCTTTGTCCCCTGTAATGCTGCTACTTCCAGATTAGCCTGTGGCCACCTTGCCACCACCACAAAGGCAGTAGGTCCCACTCACCCAGCTCCCCACTAGGCCTGGCCTGGGCATCTGTCCACACCATTTGTATGGAAAGAAGTATGTTGTGGGATGGTAAAGTCATTAACCAACCACATTTCAAAGAGCAGCAGCAAACACAGGAGCCTTTATACCATCTTAACACTTTCTTGTGGAAGATATTTCACCAGAGAAAGTGCCAGGCAGCTTCACCAGAGAGAGCAACTCCTTCTGCAATAAGACAAATTCCACTTTCACAATCGACGTTGCTGAGACTGCAAAAGGTGTAAATCAGTGCAGCATTTGGACCTATCTTTACAGACAACTTTGGGCATAAGCAGGCACTTGAGTGACATGGAGCCACTAGCAAAAAGCTGAGCTGTGTTTCCTGCAGAGGCTCCTCAGCCTCAGGTCAGAAGTGCAAAGGCTGTTTCCCCTGTCACATCACGGGCAGCATACATAAGGGCTCCCTTGGCTGCTGCTTCATCCAATCCCTGGAAAGACACGTGCTGAGAATTTGCCAGATACTGGGAAAGGCTACCAAAACCAGTGAACCACAAGTGACAGTGTCTAAAGTGAAAACAAATTGTCCCAAACAAGGAAGAATTGTTTAATGCTCCTTGTCCATACAGGGTCCAAAGTATCATTGGAAGTTCTGATAAATACAAAACCAAACTTCACCTGAAGTGGAAGGGATACCCGATGTATGATCAAGGCAGGTAGGACAGATTGCACACTTAAGGCCCAACTAGAATATAGTTACCCTTATTTTACACTGATTTTTCCATTTCTCCACTCATAATGCAGGTAGAATCACACATGGTAAATAAAATTGGGAGAAAACCAAATTAAGAAAGTCTGAGCTGTGCAGAGGTGTTAAGGGTGATCTTGCTAAGAAAGGAAACAGTCAGAAGACATACATCTTCACGCTCTCTTCTGTCATCTGCATAATGAGACCTGCAAAAAGTACCCGAGTTCCTCTTGCCTCATTATTTTCTCAGTGCATATTCTTCTAGTATAATATAGAAACTTGTTCCAGCCACCTGCAAAGCTCAGGGTTTGTTCAGGACAGAATCGGAGAGCTGAGAGAGCACAGCACTCTTTCTGAGGTGATTCAAACCTAGCAGGATTCAGTCTTTCTAGTTTTGAAGGTGGGAAGTGGGAGAGGAGGGGCAGAGGAAAGGGACTCTTAGAGGAATATGCTGCTCTTTCCTGTTAAACTTGACTATTTGGATGTTCAAATGAGTATAAAAGGAAATCTAAAGAGAGGTAATGCATTCCTTACTGCAACTAATCCTTGAAGACCAGGCTTACATGGCTTTTCGGTAGGAAAATTACAAAGTGTAATTTGTAGTTGGTTGGTAATGAAAGAAGAAAAAATTACCTAAAGCAGCTGGGAAATCATAATGGGGTATGGGTATGTAGTTGGATGGACTCAGTTCACGGGGATGAGAACTACAAGTTTCTGGAATGGCCATTACAGAATTTGTAGTAGTAAATATCACCATGTAAATCCAGACCTTTCCTCATCCTTCCCAGCAGGAACCACAAATACTTTTCACCTAGCCTGTATTTAGGAAGGCAGTTTTGGAAACAGGAAAGTCATCTGAAGATGTAGGAGCCACTGAGGCTAGCTGGTGCTCTAGTCTACCGGAATAGGATCCCCACGTTTAATTTTAATATTGGACTGTCTCTTCTCTCACTGCTTTTTCTCTGTCACGTTCCAGTAATGACAAACAGTAGCCGAACTGACAGTGTTACTTGAAATTAAAACAACTCTTTAATGCTCTTAACATTCAGAGTTTTGTAGCTTTGCAAGCTGCAGTTGATGGACTGGCTGCTGTGAAGCTTAATCCTGATCGCAAATGCTCTCTTTGTTTTGGCTTTTCTGCTCATATGTTCATGATGTGTTCCATCCCACAGAGAGCCAGTCAGGACACATTGCCAGTGTTTGAAATGGTCCATGGAAATGGAGGACCACCTCAAACAGGTATCCCGCAGGAAAAGCAATGCCTCCCAAAGATGGGGGAATAGCTGTACAGTCTTAATGAAGAGGTTTTGGCAGAAGGAAGATGGGGGTGACCACAAGTCATGCTAGTTAGTAAGTGTTCACCACTCAGTGCCGTGTGCCACACAGCACACAGGGCAAAGTGCTCTGCCCACAGTGGGTGTCACAGGTAAGTGGGACACATATGGAACTGTGAATCACAGGTCCTATAAGTGGTCATTAAATAGTTGGGTAGAAGTGTGTCAAACAATGAGATGATGTAATGGACAAATGCTTATTATCAACATAGAGAAACCTGACCTCATTTCACATATGATTTCATCTTAGGTGACCTCACAAGTGCAGTTACTCTACCACCTGCACAGCCTTGTATGTTTTATGTGCTTCTTTTACCCTCTAGATCCTGAAAAAATTAGTTAATTTGTTGTTTTTCACAATCAGTCCTAGATGGATGATGTCTGTCAGCATTTCCTGATTTACATAACATTTATCAATTTCAAAGCACTTTATAAACACTAAGCAGTTGATCCTCATACCACCCCTGTGCCCTAAGCATTAGTACTTCCTTTCTACCAGTGGAAATTGTTATAGGAAGTCAAAGCAATCCTCACAGTAGCTAAGGTAACAGCAGAACTCAGTACCATCCAATTTTTTAACTGCTCTTTAAGCCTCTAGCATGTCACACTTTACTAATGCAAACGCATCTACCACACTGCCCTCCAGTAGTTCTTTTTTCTTTCTTATTTACATATAAAAATCTTCTCCCCAGCTCTGTTAGTTCTTGCAACTTTTGGTCTCTGGTATAGTTGAAAAGCCAAGCTCTCAACTTGTCTACAAGTCAACTTCCAAAATACTCTAAAAACAAATGAGTACAACTTTTGTGCCTTAAGGTATTGTATCCCAAATGTCTGTGAGATACAATTAATAGTTTTTAAAAGTCATCTTTTTAATTTATTCACTTAATATGAGGTCACAGAGTCATCTAAGTTCTTTGTGGGTACAGAATTGAGGTTCACTGACTATCAGGCCCCAGCTGAGCTTTGGTGAATTTTTAAAGTAAGCAATTAAATGGCTTGTAAAATAGAGGGATTTCAGAACTGACACCAGTAACTGTTGGAAAGAACTGAAACTCAGAATGGCAGTGTTCTTAGCTGCAGTAGAGCATTCAGCAATGTTAAACTCCTTCCAAGAACATACAAAGGGAATTAGTTTGATTTATTAATGATAATGGCCTTACATACATAGTTATAGGCAGGTGAAGGCTTTTGAGTTACTTCTAACTGCTGAAGGCAAGTAAAGAAGAAACACTGGGTAGTAGACAAAATTAGAAGCCTGTAACCCCCTTCCTTGGGCAGTGTTTCTTCATCTAATTTTGTCTATACTAGCAAAGAGTAGCGGTACATGGCTGAACTCTGCTAGTACACCACCACCTGCCAGCCCCTCAGCACAAAAAGGCTCTATGAGCCCTCCACTCATTTGAGTCATACCATTTACACAAATAATTACCTGAACAAAAACACAGCACAAGAACTTTTGTTTATGATATTGCCTTTTCTGTCCTTCCTTTTTAAAATGTTTTCCCCATACTGGCATAGGTGACCCCAGACTTGATGCTCTTAAGACTAAACCTCCCTGACATTCAGTGTTGCAATTCATGGCTTATGGATTTGCTTTCATGTTAGATGCAATGGACAATGCTTGGGAAGAGCCAGATGCCTGAGAATAAGATTTACTGTAGGTAAGTTAGAGGTACCTAGAACTACCTAAAAGGGAAATCCTTAGGAAAGCAGTTAGAGGTCTGCCCTCTGTCAGCATAAAGACACCTTGTTTGGCATAACAGGAGGTGTTCTCCTCTTGCAATTCAGACCCTAGTTGCCTCTGTTGAGGGTGGGTGTCTCTGCTCTTGCTTTTCAAACTGGCAGCTGGCCTCCATGCTTTACAGCAATGAGAGGAAGAAGGTGACATTGCCATTCACTGTCCTTCTCTGGTAGCAAAGTAGGTAAGCTTCAGTCCACTCAGGACTGAAGGAAACTTAAATTTGATGTCCTTCTCCACCTGAGAGAAGTACACTCCTCCAAGCCCCTTGGAGAAAGCACTGTCTAGCAGGAGGCAGATCTGTTGCAGAACAGCAGGTTCTCCTTCAGAGCTATTCACTGCAGTTTACTGTGCTCCTTGGAGAAGAAAGCAGTGGGTCTGTCCCAGCTTTTTTGGGCAAGCCATTAGTGGATGTAGCCCTCCAAAATGGGAACTGAAATGGCACATAATCTCTCCTTTCCATGAGACCAGAAGCATGGCCACCATTATACCTTCTCAAACAGGTAAGTGGGCTTCATCAATGTTGTGGTCTTGGTGTAGCCTGGGCAAAATTTACTTGTTGGCTGCATCTGGACTGGAATCAGGCATTAAGGTATCTCTGCATTATAACTCCTGCTCACTCTGGTCCCTTTTGCAATAAAAGAATTAAAGGTTGAAAATGGGCCAGAGGGAATGGGAAATCTAAAGCCAGTTGGAAGGGCCAACTGCTCAGAAGGAACATTCATTCACTTTACATTTTATATCAGTAGGCTAGCCATGCATGCTCCTTCTGACCATGCATTATAGCAAAACAATGGAGAAAATAAACTTGCATGGTATCTAGTTGCGTTAGTAACATATCAATATTAACATCCTATATGTATAAAACATTGCCCATACCTTTTTGTTCTGTTTTCTCTAGGTGACTGTTGTCTAACCTGTAGATGTCTCATTAATTCAGGCCAGTGAAAAACAGTAAATAAAAACTCTTTGTTTGAGACATGGGTTTGTTCTGCTGCCCAGGTTTGAAGGGGGTCAGATATTTACCTACATTTCATTCCAGCATTGGCTCAGACACACAAGCCAGTTATAGTGGCTTAGCAAGGCAACACACATCAGCTGAACTATGATTGCTTGGTTGTGTCAGAGCTCTTCATGGCATATATGTGAATCCTACATACAGAATATGAAGTAGGCATCCAGGCTGCAGCATTGGGAAGGGACTTTTACTCCTGCCTACATAGTTTTTAATCTCCAAAACCATGAAAGGAACTACTACAGTGTGGCAAAGGAATGACTGGGTGACACGTGTTGTGCTTCTTCTATGGCACCACTATTAATAACTGATGGCTTATGTTATTGGTGAGGAGGTTAAACTATTAGAAACCTAATTTATGTCTCTCTCTTCACTGTGTGACTCAAACCAGTTTTGCAATCTGTTACAGGTTAACTAGCCAGGGTTAGGCAGGGTGGGGCCTGTAGCAGATTGCAAAACTGGTTTATTCAATTCACAGAGTGAGAAAACATCCTTAAAAATAGGCATTCTAGAAGAAGACCAGATACCTTGTTGTCAGTTATGGCACATCGTGCAACAAAACAGATTTTCAGGCCCCTCAGTTTTTGCTGCTGCATTGAGTGAGACACTGCATGCAAGTCACGTGCAAGCAGAGGCCACCCACTATTGTGCTGCAGTTGAAGAGCGTGCCTTTCTTTCAGCTTGGAGCTAAGCTCAGAGGCACACCCTCACCTGCAGCCTCTCTCCTCTCCTCCATAACTCTGTGTGCCAAATGCGGCTGGTTAATAGATCACAGATCAGACCGACCAGCTGCTTCCAGCATATGGGGTCATGGAGGAGGGGAAGCTGCAGGGCTGCTCTGCAAATGTGTGAGATGCAGGTCTGGAGCTGTCTGGAGAACAACAGGTGATTTCAAGTAGGGAAAGAAATAGAAAAGAGCTGTACTGTTTTCAGCGAAAGAGAGAGGGAATGCAATCTGTTGTCTCCTGCAGAGTTTTGCTCTTTTCAAGAAGGTAGGCAGAAATGCAGATGATGAGACTTGCAGGCTTACCTTGTGGGGTATCTTGTACAGCTTCATCTGGATGTGGGATGTACCACACAAGGTGGTGGCATAGGTGTATCTGAAAGCTCTCCTTCGATGTTAAACTGAGGAAGATGGAATACGCAAAGCATGGGAAAAAATATTAAATTACATCAAAAGTCTACTGTATATGTTTTAAAATATGTGGCAGATAGTTTCAGAATCTTGCACCCTCTCTTGTTATCAATGCAGTTCTTTTTATTGCTTCCAGATAATTCAAATTTTGGCCCTATACAACACTGTCAGAGAAGAGATGCGGTATATGATCTACTTTTCTTTATGCAGCCAATATCATCATTGTCCTAGGGAGTCTTCCTAGTCTACAGCAATAGAAAGATCATCAGAGCGTGTCACTTTTACTTACATTAGTGGGCCCTTCATATTGCTCTGGCAATACAAAAAGGTCCTAAAGTTTAAGTTAAACCTAATGTGAAACTCACTTTTGCAATCCTTTA
The DNA here is from genome assembly GCA_013401275.1 of Pandion haliaetus. NCBI lineage: Eukaryota > Metazoa > Chordata > Aves > Accipitriformes > Pandionidae > Pandion > Pandion haliaetus. Next base: position 20,655 of record VYZV01021241.1, on the reverse strand, counting down.
CATTGCCATGGCAATGCAAATTTGTCCCTACTATAAACATAACACAGCCATGTTCTGAATCTCTGTTATGTTATGTTGTATTATAATGGTGAGACACCAGAACAGACCAACTTCCTTCACAGCAAGTTTTTGAGAAGTTAGGATGTGCATGTGTCAGGGTGATCTGAGAGTATTTGTTTCTGCTTCAGTGCAGGGCTAGACTGAGTAATTTTTCTAAAGTCCTTCACAGTTCTGCAGTTCTGGAGGTTTATGTTTTCTAGAGAGACAATTTCTTTGTGTGTCAGTCAGTGTGGTCTGGTCTTAAATGTTACTCCGTATTTTTACAAAGGCTATCAGTTTACCCACCATAGTAGTGAAAATTAAAAACTACATTCCTGAAATTGGCCTGTTTCCTTACAACATACCAAAGAAAAGCAAACAGAAAAGGTATCACAGAATTTAGTTAAGATTGCTTCTTTTGTATTTGCTATAGTGTAAACATATACTCCCTTCTTGCTCCCCAAAACTGTCCAGCCCAGCTGAATTGTGAACTGTGATTCTAAGGACATACAACTTCTGAGCTTTTTAAAATTGTAATTAAAACTTCCCCCTTTCACCTATAAATTCCCCAAAACTGCTTCAAGTCCTGCTCTGTCCAGATGGAAGACTGTTTTTTTCTCAAAAGATGTCATTTTTTAAATGAGGCTGTTACCTTTGCTTCTGATCACAGTAGCCCCTATTTGTTTCACGTCCCTATTTGTTTCACAGCAGCAACTGTTGGGAAGGGACTTTCATGATGCCTTTCAGTGAAACTCCACATTCAACAGCTATAACATCTAGAACCAAAATCAATGTTCATGTCAAGTGTTAATCCACAGCTCTCCTGTCCCTTCTCCATGGAAGTGGCCAGTTTCAAACCAAAGCTGTTCAAATTTCCTCATGCTGCCCCACAGAAGAGGCATGGGAATGCCCTCACTGCAACCTACAGTGCAGCAGGGAGCCAGGTAGGCAATCTGGCTTGGATAACAAGAATCGCTTCACTGTCATCTCACAAAGCTGCTTTGCAGAGTAACTAGCCCACATGGTGTTTTGGGTTGTTGTGGCTGGGCTACCTGTGGTACTCAGACAAGCTTTGTCATCCCCTGCAGTATCAGGTACCTCTACAGTGCCAGTGTAGACCTTCTCCCAAGTTTAAATGATGAAGAAGAGACTTCAGCTTGCATATGTGTTACTGTCAGCCTTTTGTAGTGTCACATTTGTGCTAGAGACAACAGTTCCAAAGGAATTGGACTAGAGCTAGCATTTCCCTTCCCTGGAGTCAATGAAGGAGCCCTTGGTTATAGCCGAGGTCTGGGTGACTGGAGTAACAAGGTCCTGCAGTCCATAATTTTACACTGCGCATTTCCTCCCTAAGGAGTCGCACGGCTGGTTTATTGAAATCACACACAAATAGCTCTTAGTGCATTTCTTAGCAATTGATATTAGAAAAAACTCAGCCTAATTGTGACATATGCTGGTGGAACCTGCAGAAACATGGGCTTTATTCCTGGCTTTGTGATCAGTTGGAGGTCTGACTTCAAACAAATCTTTTAACCCCTTGTGTTTCAATTCCCCTCAGTGGTAGAAGAGGGACGCTCCCCACCTCTGTGCTACTGCCATATGCCAGCTTGGGCTGAGCACATTCTGGGAGCAAGGCTGGGCAAGCCTGTCCTACCGCTGACCTCCAGCCACTGTTCCCTGCATAACTGGAAAGCTTCAGCTCCAATGGCAGCCAATACAAGGCCTTTACCAGCACTCTGTTCACTAAACAAGCATGTCTTTTTATTGTTGTTATGACTGCAGTTGGTTGACAAAAATCCCATAAAACTTGATGTTGTAAAAAATAATAAAAACATTTAACGTTACAAAAAAGTTACTTTGATACTAAGCACCAAGTTGGCATGACTAAGGGTGTAGCATCACACACAGCAAAACTACTAATGCTCCTTCCACTCATTGAGAGGCTTAAGCCACTCTGGCCAGGCCCCTTGGTTCCCTCCACCCCCTCACCACACACATTCCAGGAGAAATCCTCAGCAGACCCTTCTTCCACTCTCAACTGAAGCTACTTTAGTAGCTTTAAGAGTGGCTCTGGGCTGTACTGCTCAACTCCAGTTCAGAAATTGCATTTGATGAAGCACAAGACACTTTGCCATGACTTCATGCTCTGGACCACGAGAAAACCTAGCAGTGACATGGCTGTTCCCATCCTCTGTCCATGTAATGGCCATATCTGATCATTTGGTGTAAGCCATTTTTTAAGCTGAGATCCTAATTTTTAAACTGTTGCTCTGCAGGTCAGTCATTAGATTTGATCTGCAGTTATTTCTTATCTTGGGATGATCTTTTATAGCATGTGAAGTATTATGAAAGTTAGCATTTTTCCAGGGCAATAAATTTTGCATTTCAGAAACTTTTGAATAAATATTTAAGAAAAATATAAATATGTTAGTTAAAGTTTAGTTTATTTTAAATTTTATGACTCCTCTGGATGGCAGAACAGCTGTATTGGCTACATAACATATTTTTTAGAGTTAGAAATACATAGCCATCTGTTCAGCTCATAACATGTGTTAATAGGTATCTCAAATTTCAATTCAAGAAATAACCATCTTAATAAATAATGTAACAGCAGGAAACTTGGGTTAACTAATGGAGACCTAGCTGTAGTAGTACTACATCTGTTTAAGTTAGTCATTACAGAAATATTCAAGTAAGAAGTACTTGTCTTAAATAGCAACTTTAGCTAAAAAGTGTTAGAAAACTGCGTTTCCTGGAAGTTTGGGACTAAGACTAAGAAAAAGACCTAGCCAAAAGATTTCCAGCTTTATGTTGAGATTTGGATACATTTTACAGATCCACCCAAGCTTCATAAATTTCTCCTGCGGACTTGGTGTGCCAGAGCTGACCCTTTAGATAACTTCAGACCCACCTGGATCTGAAGTTCAGACCACTTACTCTAGAGGAAGAAAAAAGTCCATGCAAAATGCCTGAGTTAAGACCACCATTAAATTAAACTCAAATTGTGCAGCCCCTGTAGGACAATATCCTGCTTAAGTGGTCTCAGTGCAGATAATGGTCAGCTCTGAATTTAATCTGATAGGTGAGTTAGTACTGGATGATAGCACCCTATACTTGCATGGGTATACATGAAGCAAGACAAATTACAAAATAAAGTAAAAGTATGCTCCTTTTTTTTCTTTTGGTTTTTTTTTTTCCCTGCTCCAAAAGGCTCTCTTTGCTGCACAGTAACAGGCAGTGTAAAGGGCTGTAATTCTAGGCCTTTGGTTGCCAAGATGAAGAAAATGTCACTTTCAAGCAGATGGTACTGCTGATGCGGAAGGTCATAGACTTGAAAATTCATTTAAACAACCCAAAACAAAAGCAAAGGAATGGTAGGGATAGTCCATTATTATCTCTGAATATTGAAAAGAGGGTTGAAGAAGCACAACAAAAAAGGAAGGCCAGTTTATCCTTGGATTAGCTATAGAAAATGCATTTGATTTCCTTAACAAGAACTAGAGGGAAACATAAGCCACCAAAAGAAATCATGGTCAGATCCTTGGACCTCTACAGATGAGAATCTTATCTGAGTATGGGGAACCAGAGAGGACAGTGTCACCATAATTAATGGTCCCTATGCCATTTTCTATTGCAAGGGTACATTCCACTCCCCTGCCAACCAGCTGGATGCTGGAGGTGCCTAAGCACCCTAGTTGATGCTGTTCCTGGTTCAGCCCTTAATTTTAGGACCGAGAAGCACAGAGAGCAGTTGACATCTTCCTCTCCCATCTCCAGTCATCTTCCAACTATAGCTCAGCAGATTGGTGAATTCTAGTCCTTTGTGGCTAGCATGGGTCAGATGTCATACTGGAGAAGTTACAAGAATACGACTTTATGATTTCAGAAAGTACCTTCACAGGAACTAATTAGGGGGCAACTTATTAACAGAGAAACCACCAAGTTATGAATGAACTGTCAGTTGCTGTGCCAAGTAACTTGCATCGGCAATTACAGTCATAAACATTCTGGGTAAAAGCACACTTAATAGGACCCTTTCATGGACTGTGCAGTCTCTGTCACAGGAACAATTTAGTGATTCCTTTGTTTGTGCCAGCTAGAGAAGGGCCTGGAAGATCTGTGATCTCTATTCAACTTCTGTGACATGATTTTTACCCATCTTTGCTATTCATTAATCACTTCCCTCCCCTCCCCCAACTTTTTAGCTCTTATGGCTGTGGAGAAAAATGTGATTCAAACATATTTTGCAACAGCAAGATCTTCCTGAGTCTGTGCCTGATTCTGAACTGCCCTACTCATATTAATCAGTAGCTTCATTGCTCTTGCAGCCACGGAACTGGTAATTTTTCAACAATATACTAAAACTGAATTTTTCATGTGGGCTTTGCCGCAGACACAGGACATTTCACTTTGTTTCTACACTCTGCTGGAATCTCTCAGCATCTGTTTCTATCTTAGTGCTTTTCCCACAAGCAGAAAATCTGCGGGATTACGGTACATCACTTCTGCTCTCTCCATTCAGTTAGGCAGCTGTATAACTCACCTCTGTCTCAGCCCCTGGTAGTGTGGCCACACTTGAAGTGACACCAGTAACCTGGAACCCACACCAAAGTTACATCTCCTGGCACCCACACTATGCCTCCGTATCTGTAAGCTTGCTTATAAATTGGTATTACCACATGACAAATTGCCAAAGGACCTACCTATAAGAGGCAAAATCAACCAGTATGTTGTATTTTTTCATGCTCTTCTCATCACTAGGACAATTTGTAAACATCTGAGCAGCTTTAAACAGTTGCACACTAGAGCATACGAATGTGACAAGCTTTCAAAAATGCACAGCCCCAAACACAGAAATACTTCCCACACATACAGCCTTCCATAGCTCAGCAGCAGACACAGAGTTTGAAAACTTTTGCAAATGGAAAGAGACATGGCATCTGACTAGAAAAGACAGCTTTCTACCTTAAATTTAAAGTTGAGTAAAAAACCATTTTTATCTTCCATTCTTGACTATCTCTCCCAGATTGCATTTTGTATCTGTCCCTTGTTAAGAATCACATCAAAAAAAGAAACACCTGAAAGTTTCCTAAGCAGCTAGCTGTTGGTACAATATTTCCTATGCGTTAGTATTCAAGGACTTCCAGAATATGATTAAAATATTATGAGCTGCTTTTATGAGAGCTGAAGTCATGTAAGGAGATTTATATAGGCCACTGCAACCTTCCTATCAACTGTAACTTTGCTTAAGGCTACTGTTTATGCTTTCAGAAAATACTGGAGATATCTAAGGTCTAAGGCACCAGAAAAAAGGAAAGGGAGACAAGCATCTGTCATGGTACATAGAAAATGAATCCTTCTGGCAACTCCTGCCCAGCCCTAGATTAATATGGATTTACAATTAACATCATCAGTGAATCAAGCAGTGTTGTAATTGTTTCTGCAGCTATTCCAAAACTTTCTTCTGCACAGACATAACCTAATTCTAACTTAGTAAGACAGAACAGCTTGCCACATTTGTTATCTAAAGACCACTTCAGCCAAAGAACATAATAAAAAAGCATGGGAACTTGACTCAGGAGCAAAGGCTCTTCTTTAATATTTGTTCCAAAAATAAAGCAGCCTCTCCCCCCTACATCTCTCATTATTTCTTATTCTTGTAGCTCTAATTTTGCCCCAAGGACTGCTTCAAAAATACATTCTCTTTGATAGGATTGCTTAATACTGCTCAGTCAAGTGGGATTAGAGCCTTCTGAGGGAAAGAACATATTCCTTATTCACTTTCTTGACTAATTAGTAAAAATTAATTTGGGAAACCTTACTTGTAGAAGTATCACTCACCTCTTCTTCACAGTGGGGATTAATAAGCAGCACACGCTATTGCTCGACACCCGAGTGCAGCTGGCAGGCAGTTCTGCCACACCAGCCCCAGAGTCTTGTGGAGTAAGGCACTGTGGCTGCAGTCTTCACGCAGCGACTCAGGTCTCATGCATGCCAGAAGCAAACCTGTTATTCCTTCTCGCAGGCACACTCTTAATGATTTCATCACTACAGTATCTAAGGGCTGCTACAAAGGGGAACTAACCAAGCGTAGCCCTGTTCTGGAGTCTTTCCTCCAACTAGTCTTTAGGGAGAACTGAGTGAATGCTCTGCTTATGCACCAGTCGAGAGTAGGGAATATACCTGTGCCTCAACTTCTGGAAGTAAAGTGACAGGAAGATGAGCTCAAAAGGACCAGACATGATGATGGAAGCAGTTTCGAGTCCTTCCTTCTCCATGCTATGGCCAGACATAGCCAGTCTTTGCTGAGAATTAATTTGCTAAATATTCCTCCAAAAGGCTGTAACTTTTTTTCCTTAAACTCAACGAATCTCTGAAGACACACATAGTAAATAAACAGAACATGCCTGAATCATGCAAACACTGAAAGTTTACTTCCATAGTTTGTTCAGCTATTAAGTTTAAGAAGAAAACAAGGACTATCACTATGTGTGGCACTATGTCTTCACTGTGTATTCCACCATCAATACACTAAGGTATTGACACTTGAAACCATTTCCAGTAAGGCTGAGACAAGACAAAATCAAATCCAGGATCTGAATCTACAGTCCTCACTAAATCAAAAGCAGGATTGTTGTTGACATGTATACAAAATAATGACTCAGACCTTAAAAATCCATGAGTTGACTTACATTCGTGATTATTTTTTGATACACAAGACTGTGTTTAGAGTTCTTTACACTAGGTCCAAGAATATGGCCTGGGCATTCCATTTCCTACAGTTGATTTGCTGGAGTGGTTTTGTAGTCTGGTACATAAAACTGTCAGGGTGTGATGCAGAAGAACAGGCTTTATGAAAGAGCATAAGACCAAATTTAAATTCACTTCCCAGCAAAGGCAGAAAGGGGTTTTTCTTGTTCCTCAGCACCACTGCCCACCAGCTGAGTTTGGCTGGAATGGTCGCACTACAAACAGCCACCTCAGAGGTTTGGTTGAGCCATAAGGCCACAGAAGGTCTCCTGACTTCCTTGGAAAGCTGTACCTCTAAGTATTTCTGGCTTTCTGGGCTAACTGTGGATGTCAGAGCAATGCTCAGAGTTAAGAAGAGAACACAGATTCCTGCAAGAAGTGTTAATCTTTTTGCTGAGAGAGAAAAGTATTCTAGAACAAAAGAACCATGCTTTGAGGCACATCTTCCATGCTGCTGTTACTGAAGAAAGAAGGATTTCTTCCTTTGCCTACGCGTCCAGTCATTAGTAACACACTAAAAAGTGGTCTTTTTTGTGTACAACAATATGCACCAATCTAGGAAATGCCAGGGTAACATGGTGGGAACTGTCATTTCCTCATGCCCAGCCAGCATCTTTTGCTTGCAGTCACAAGTCAATAGATGCAAAAAATAAAATAAAATAAAACAAGAACAAAAAGAACCCAACAATATAATTCTTAAAGCACTGCCAGAGCTCCCACTTAGACAAGAGCAGTTGGGCCTATTGCAGCAGGTAATGGAATCCACTTCTCTGTGACAAAATGGGACCTGATCATATGATTTTATTGCTTGTTTCCCTTTCCTGAAGAAGTTCTGTCCTCAAAAATTGTCTCTTGAGCTTGACAATATTAATAATACTGATTCTGCTGGACAATATTTCAGGACCTTTGCAAAGACCCCTCAACCAGAGCTGAGCTGTAATAAAATCCTATTTTTAAAAAAATGTAGCAGAATATGATGTTTTACCATGTCCAACAACTGTGAACATGACTTTTCATCAGCTATAAGGATTGATTTAATACAGCTGTAACCATGAGGCTTCTGAAAAGCACAATGGGACCTCTGGGACTCTGCAAGCCTCCCTGACACTTCGAGAGAGGCATTCTATACCCAGATTTCTCTCTTAGGACTAAAATCACCACACCAGGCAAAAAGGAATCTGCGACAGCTTCAGAGCAATTCTGTTCCTGAATAGAAGTGCTGGCTCTGGGAAGGTGAGAGTGGGAACCACAGAGAAGGGGCCAGGAGTTACTCCCTTTCTTCAACAGTGCACAGCAATGACAACATCTGCAGAGCAAGCACAGGGTGGAGTGCCAGGCACAGATGCTATACATATCCCACACGCCCAACAGAAGAGTCACTTCATCTTCATCTTGCTTCACTAGTGCTTTGGACCAGCCATGGGGAAATAAAGACTGAGCTTATGGAAGAGGTGGCTTTGAGGATATTTCTGGACAGGCCTTCAAAGCTCATTTCTTAGCCATATTTCCATGGGTGTCCATGAAGACTGCAATGAATAGTCAGTCATCTTGATCCTTCCCTAAGTCAATGCAACAGATCCCAGGGAGAAGGGACTCAGTTCCAGATTCTTTTTAGAGCTAATGGTATCTCACCATGAGTTGTTTCACTCCTCACACCTTGGCAGCATGTGCTAGAGCAACATATGACACTGAGGGCCTCTCTCCCTCTCCATCTCATGACAAGCCTGAAGAGATCAAGAGTCAGTCAGTCTGGGGTGGGAGTCAATAATAGTGATTCTAGGAGATGACCTATCTGCTTCTCTGTATAGGGCATATGGAAAGGGAATAAGGACAGCCCACAAAGCTAACAGTCAATTATGGAGTGACTCTTGCTTCTGGTGGGTACAGTAGCTACACACCTGTAACTTGCCTGGCCCAGCAAACTAATTCTAAGCATGCTGGGGATGGAGGAACCAGGATCTTACAGACTGCACAACTCTGAGTGACACAGGCATGTGTGCAGTCCACCATCTGTGCTAGCTTCAAGTCTGAAAGACTCCAATACAGCATTTTACCTTCCCCCAAAATATCAGAGCTAGTCTGAAGAGGCTGCTACATAACCCCTTTGCTAATACACCTGCACAGAGCAAAATAACATCCATCAGGGCCAATATTAGAAACATCATACCACAGGGCTATCCCTGGAAGAGCCAGCACCAGTGGAAATGTGGCATATTTTGCACTGTTTGGTTGCACACTCACCATGGATCATGTGAATGGCTCTGACTTTACTGCTGTGGGAGCACAACTGGCATTTTTGAAGCTTGCTGCTGAACTCCTCTCTGTTGAGGAAGAGGATAGCCCCTTTTCTTGACAGATATCCTGTTGTCATGAGGCTGCTGTGGTGGCTAGCTGTGCTGTCTTGTGGGCTCTTGGCAGGCCCTGGCTCTCCATGTGTGTATTACCTAGACTAAAGTGGGTGCATAGGACAAATGTTCTACATTGATAAGCATTTGTGATCACATCAAAAATTTTCCTTAAATCAAGACACTTCAATACCCACATATTATCTATCTAGCCACTGGGGAGCAGGTCTTGTGGGGTCAGGTATACCACTCTGGGCTATTTCATAGGAAAACAGTTAATCTGTATCACAACAGACTGTCACGCTTTAGGAAAAAGTAGTTCTACCATGGTACATTCTGAATTACAGACAGGCCTCAAAAGGTCTCCACAGATGCCAGCTCACCAGTAGCCTGATTCAGATATCCCATCTGTCTGAATGTCTATTGCATTTCTTCAGATCTTTGGGTACATTTAAAAAAGTATTTTTTGCTGCCTCTCTTGCCCCTCTCACCCTCCTCCTCCAACGTCACCTCCTTTAGGATCTAATTCCCCCAAAACAGCTTTGGGTCAGCTTTTACAAAGAAGCCCCATTTTGGATGCTGTTCTGACTCACCATGGAAAGAGAGTCCTCTCCCCTCCTCACACAGTAGTGTGAACTCTTAATTTTGTAATGCAAAAGCCCTGAATGAAATCCATCCCTAATGTGACTCTACTGAAGTCAATGAAATGACTCCAAGAATTGGGTTGTCTCTTGGTTTTAAGTGCCTCATCCAGCATAAAAGTAGAAACCTAATACACACTTCGGTGTGTTAGACAGCCTCGTCATCACAGTGCTGTATTTGCTTTTGAATAGGCTTATTATCCATATCTGGGTTACTTCTAAATCTGGATATTGCATTTGTTATGCAAAGAAAGAAAATTAGTTTTACTACTTGAGACAGGGACTGCTGAAACAGCTGAGTTTCAGCATATGTTAATAGTACAACTGTCCTCATTTAAAGAGATATCCAAACCTCTAATGAAATTTTCAGTTTTAAAGATCTCCTCTACTAAAGTACACATAACTACCATGTACCATTGCCATCTAGTGGAAAGGTAAGTAAGAACACAGGTTTCCTTCACTTTAATAGCTACCCATGATGATCATTGATGATTATTTTAGCCAATTTGGAAAATGTCTAGAAAGCATACTGTAAAGTCCATACATCTCTCAATGCCTGTCCTGCTCTCAGGGAAATCGATAACTTCCTGTTTAACTTATCTTTCGGTGTGGTGAAAAGAAGTGTTTGCTGTTAGCAATCTTACCGATAGAATTTTTTCTTCCTAAACAGTGGAAGCCTAGCTTGTTTCCTTATCTTTGATTAAATATAACATTCACTAACTTAATTGAATTACAGCATGTTAGTGGATATGCATGGTCAATAAGGATGTAGTTCAGAGACAATTGCTGTGAAAGGGGAGGTGGTGGTACAGAAGAAATAGAAATAATGCTATAGTAATGCAGCTTCTCCTTGGCTTGTCTAAAAGAATGAAATTAACACAGCTTTTTGCAATTAAAAGCATATGCAAGTTTCAGGCAGCTGGCAGATTAAGCATTAAATTGAGGAGCTTCTACACAAAAACTCTGGTCAGGCTAAAAGACTTATTTCTTGTAGTCATTTGTTTAATGAGTTTACATCTGCTGTAACATTCAAAGAAGTCAGTAGAGCTCAAGTGTTTGACAGCTGCTCTTAAAAAACCCAAGGAGGATGAACTTTGCTCATCTTCCTCACAGACTTTAGATAAGGATGAGAAATGTTACAGAGATCCACTGGAAAGCCTCAAAGGCAAAATACACGATATCTAGTTTTACTAGATTCTTGATCATTTACAGTTCACCCTAAAACTCCCACACATTTGTTTCTTAATGTCCCTCACGCTCCGTTAAACCTCACTGCAGCAATGTTCCCATAGGAATGTGGCCACTTGCCAGACTCTCTCATGAACATTTCATTAATCTTCTTGGCTCTCATACAAACTACAAAACATTATTTGTTAGCAATTTAACTGTTTTGCTCCCAAATGTGCCAGAAATGTGATCTTTGCTATGCTTTCATTCAAGAATACATGAGGATAATTATATAGTAACTGAAATGAGGTTTTTTTACATTTAGCAAGATACAGTGCCAAGAAAGGTAAACTGATTATATCTTGTTTCTAGAATTAATTCTTATGCTATCCTAAAATCCAAATAATTCTCAAATGTCAAGACCTAACTTATACTTAGCAAAATACATCCTGAGATACAGTTTTATTTTAGTACATTAGACAATGATCTCTGACTTCTCTAATAATTCAGACCATACCATATAATCTACCTGTTTCAGAGGATAATGTAACAGAAAATACTGACTATTTCTGTTCTCCGGAAGTCTGGCCTGACCCATGTCCAATGATGTTGAGAAAAGAGTATCACTGGCTTTGCAGTAAATATGAAGAGTCTGTTAGCATGCAAAGATTTGAAAGCACACATGACTTGCTAGAGAGAAGGAAAACGATTTAGAGAAAAGCAACTTCATCCTCTGCAGAGCAGGGAGGACTTAACCCTAGATATACAGATACACAACTTTTATTTCATAAAGTGGGAAGCTTCACAGCGGCATCAGTGGATAAAGCTGTCCTCAGGTGCGTGTAACACTAATAGTATAGAAGCAGGTTTTATCACCCAGTTTCATCTGGGCTTAAGAAACCAACAGTATCACACAAAGAGATATAGAGATGCATCTCAACTTCATGTGAGATGTGTAACCTCTGCATTTTCTAACTTTGCAGTATGACAAGTAGTAACCTTCACATGTGTCAACTCCATGGGGTTTTTTTGTAACTAATCGGTAAGAAGTTCAGTTAATTCCTCAGATCCCATTTTCACTTTGCAACAACGTGACTGTTTTCAACAATTTGATTCCATGGCACTATAGGCAAAGTGGTATGCTTCTGCAACTGAGGGATGAAGTGAAAAGGAAGGAGTGAATAAAGACTGCAGCCATTTAAAATGACAGGATCAGAGAATTAAAGGGAGGGGAATGAACAATGGCACATTTATAGGTCTTTCTGTTTTCTCTTCTGACTTCTGTAAGTGCACACAAGAAACCAAAACATTTGGGATGCATCCAAACTCAGGCACTTTTGAGGTTTTCCCAGCACTTTTCTGGCTTAATATTGTTCTGCAATGTAATGGGCAGAGACATGCAGCCATGCTCTCCATATTGTGCAGTCTGCATGAACAGACACATATTTGACTAGCCATGAATGAAGCAATGGCCACAGGCTGTTTGCTGGGTCAGAATTTGGATTTTTTTTTTCTTAGAATAATCCTTAGGATTGCTGGATTGTGGCAAACACTGATTGAACATGCTCTTTCAATCCTACATCTTAAAATTGTAGCAGGGGGATGAGTGGGAAAGTGTTACAAGTGTGTCCACAGAACATGAGAGGCTGATGATAGAAATAAGAAGCTCTATCAGTTGTTACATGCAGCAAGATAAAGAAACCATTCAAAGCTTTTAATGTTGCTTGGAGAAAAGGAACAGGAATGACATAGTGCCTAAGACCAATTGGAAAAAAAATAGGTAGGTTTTTGGTGGGACAACGGCAGGATCAACTGCATGATTTTTGTTGTTTGGATGCTGGGTTGATCAACTACCTTAACCAGGGAGAACAGACACCTAGAAGATGAGGTAGGTCATAAGATATGATCAGATGAAGGAAGGTTTGGGAGCTGGGAATTTTTGAAGGGTTAAAGTAGGTAGGAAAAATTTGGTAGAAAGGCTTATGCAAGATCTCAGGAGAGTCAGTAAACAATGGAGGGGGCAAGGAAAGTATCTGTTGTTCTTAGATGGTGATGCAGCTCTTTTAGCACTGGACCAAGAGTACTCACCTGCAGTGCTGCAAGGGTTAAAACGAGTCCAGAGACAAGCACATATGTAATTTGCCATTTGGAATGAGCATTCCCAATTTAAATTTCAACCAGTGACAAAGCCTAGTCATAGCAGTGAGATGCCAAATATTAATTTAGGCAAAGCTATGCTGCTATATACTCTTGGAAGCTGTATGATTAGAATAAGTCAATAGAGTATAACTGACCTAATTTCTTATTTTTATTTCATAACTAAAAGCAGCTCAAGGGAACCCTGAGCAAAGAGAGTTGCTCAACCCACACCATAATTGGACTGGCTGATTGAACTAGGTGGTTGGCTAAAATTGTATTCTGATTAAATTGTAAGACCTTTTTTCCAAATGGCAAAGCTCTCCTCCCTGTAATTCCTGAGAGTCCCATCCAAGAACTACAGCATAAAGAGAAAGAGTGCACAGTGTCAGACAGCCTCTGTTGTTCCCCGCAACAAGTTATAAATAATTATAGGATACTTACAGTGCTCTGAACTAGAGAAAGCCAAGATCAAGGCCAAGTGTCACAGTCCTCCCTGAAAATAATTGCAGCATGCAATATAATCCTACATACTCTAGCAATATGTAGTCTAAATAGAAACAAACAGGATAGCACTGGATTGTGGGTGGTGGAATTGTACCAGACCCTGGGAATTTCATGTTAATTAAGAAATGCTGATTAATAGAGAACGGTAAGTTTTAATAAGCCAGTAGTAAAAGAGAAATTGCATTTAAATAACAGGCATGTCTTGATTCCCTGGACCAAATCTTCTGATTTTTAATCGGGGGAATT
>VYZV01021240.1:41675-53584 GCA_013401275.1 Pandion haliaetus | reverse complement strand
ACCAGTGTGGTTGTACCATATATAAGGTTTTGGGAGTCAGCTTTAGAGCACCGTTCTCTCTGTGCCCCAGGTTTGCAGGACATCTGCTGCCAAGGTTTAAGGTTTCATATACTTAGGCATCGGCATGCGTGAAGTACCTACGAGTCACTGTATGGACCTATTGCATGCACTTATGATTAGGCAATACTGTGCTCACCCATGTCTGAAATACTGCATAGTCAGATACCTTTCCTGTATATGACTTTTGGGTTACTGATGAAGTTTTTCATACAGGTAGTTTTGTGGAGGTGGAGTACCAACTTGACTTGTCCTATGGTGCTGCACACAGCAAAGCCTGTCTGACCTGCTTTCTGAAGGAGTCGGACTGACTTTGACATATTTATGCTACAAGTCTAATCTAGCACATTTTGAAGTTTGAGTTGCTTAGATTACTTTTTAAATCACTGTGTGCCAATGTGACCAGGATTCTACAAGGTGTTTTCTGCTGTCCCTAAATGTGTCTCTGTCGGAGAAGGTTCTGTTCGTACACCTTCAGACAAACAAAGGTTTTTTCCTACAAAATGTGTGCTGTTACCCCTTAAATTCACTGGCTGCTTCTCACTGAAAAAGGTTGCAGCTGGTATGCTTCACAATGGGAACTGCCATTTCCTTTCACTGTGAAGGTGATTACAGACTTAAACATAGGGATGCTTTTCTGTGCTTGCTAGGAAAGCTCTAAATACACAGGGCGATTCTTCAGAGTTTCTTCTCTGACAATTTCACAGTTTTGTATTTCAAAATTTTATAGTTCAGCACATTTTTTTAGGCTTTTGGGGTTTTTTTCTGTTTCTCTCTTAAACTTTTGTTTTCCTTATGAATCTTGCTGCTATTTTCTAAATAATATATACAAGATGAGATTTTTCCTAATTTGATAATGGAATATGACATTTAATAACACCTGATAAGTATTCTTAGATGCTTTCTATTCTGCACATTATTGCTGTCTGTTCATATGAGTTTTTAAATTAGCTTCCTAGAAGTTTAGCTCGTTCCTAACATTGGTGAGCAGCAATTTTTCTTACTGGTGATGTTTTAATGTGTTCGTCGGAAGAATAACATTGCAGGAACTCAGTGTAAAACCTTCACTCTTTGTTGTTGGTGGTTTTTTTCCATCTTCCCGTGAGTAACTGCTTAACTATTTACCTGTGAATGGATGTAACACCTGCATAATGATAGCGTTTGACAGGTATCACTGGGAGTAGGGTGTAGCAAAGCAATCAAATGTTAACTTTCAGTTTTAAAGTGCAGGAAAACAGTAAAGGGACTATGTAAAAATACAGGATATACACTACTTACCAGCATGTTTTATTTGTAACTCTGGAAAGCATCCAGGCCATGGATGAAGGAGCTGATCGCTTTCTGAAGGGTCAGAAATACCCACAGAGCGCAACGTTCAAAGCTGTCTTTCTTGACACACCTTTCCTGCTCCTGTTGTCGGCAGGAGGATGTGCCAGAACTGACAGGCAGGAAGCTTCAGGGGCTGCGTAAGTGGCTGGAGGAGAACGTGCGGACGCGTGCCAGCATTGTCCCCGGTCAGACAATGCCCGTCCCTGCGCTGCTTCTGCAGCATCACTGGTGATGTTCAAAAAGCCTGTGTCAGACAGAAACGTGCGTATGGTCTGCGATGTTTGGAAGGAACAATGAGCGTAAGGAGAGGAGGAAGGAGAAGAAATGTCTGGCAGGGTGTGGGGAGGAGCTGCTTTTAGAAAGGGCGGGGGGGGGATTGGTAATCATGAACCATGAGTGGCATGAAGGCAAGGGTTTCAAGTATGGGGAAAGAGCTCAGAGGAGAATGGAGGATATTGGTTAGCTTGCGTTTTTAGAACTGGAGTTACTTAAATACAGGTAACCTTCTCAGTTCGGTCTGGCTTGTGAAAATGTAGTCGTGGATTAAGGTAGGTGATGTATATAGTTGCAGTGTTGTGTCCGGCTTTCCCTTGCAGTGAGACACTGTACATTCCCCTTAGGATTAGTCCACCAAAGGAAGTGCAGTAAGAGTGTTGTCCAGGAGTGCTGGATTGAGACAGGCTTTCATTAACGTAACTGGAAACTTCCACCCCGGACAGCAAGAAGTGCATCTTTCTATGCGGGACTGAGCTCCATTTGAAAGACTGGGCAGTTTAGATACCTGTGGCAAAGCGTTAGAAGAACAGCAGATTGGGCAGGGGGGGAAAGGCTGCTTTTATCCAAATTGTGTGTGTGTGTACTCTGCCTGCCCCTGATTCATCTGGTAAGTGGGTACTCTCCTCTGAGCTTGGAGGCTCCTCACTGCAGCCTTCATCTGAGAAGTGCCTCTTCTGCTGCACCAGTAGTGCCAGCCCCAGGGGTGGAAGAACTGAACACTCTGCCTGCCTGTGCTCAAAGAAGATGGGTGCAGCCCATCAAGCCTCCCTGATTGTTTTCTGAATTGCAAAAGCTTTGGGAGATGGTATTAGGGCAAGTCAGAAATTATTTACCTTGGCCCCACAGGGGAAAGCCTGCCGTGTGTTCAAATCTTTATTACTAGCTGGCACAGAAAATTGACCCACGCTCATACTGCACGATTGCACAGCTGTATCTCTGAGTATGGCTGGTGGCTGTCATGCATGGGGCTGGTACCTTGCCCTGTGCTAATGACACATGAGAGCTCATGATCATTCCTTTCATCAGTGTTTCCAGGACTGGTAAGCACGTGCAGTTTCTCTCCAACTTTTTTCTCTCTTCCACATCGTTTCATTTTGTTCTCCTCTGTGGTCTCTGCTCAGCCCCGTACTGATGCCCAACAGTTATGCCGCTGTCGGAGGCACCAGCTCTCTCCTTCGCTGCAGCTTGGGATGAGCTCAAGAGCTCTGCAGTGCTGCTGGTGGATCACTGCTTCCCTCTGCTCCATTGCTGGATACAAAGGTGACTTGTGACTTTCTAATGTGCATTGTGAGTCGATCTTGTACATGGTGAGACATAGATCCTCAGACTGGATATAATTGCTGACGTGAGTCATTGGGAACGAACCTTTGAAGAAGTAGCAACAGTAGAGCGGCAAGAGGCTGAGAAGTATCAGCACCAGATTTTTTTGGTTAAGTTTTCCAAACTGATCAGCGTTGACCTAGTACTGCACAACTTTTGAAAAGTCCTAATCCACACACATATTGTATGTACAGGATCCTAAATGCGTTGTGTCTCAGTGCTGGAATATTTAACCATGGATCACTTCTCTGTAGCTCAGATATACTCTGGGTGACCACTGAGTCTTTATATGAAATAGGTTCACTTCTAATGACAAATTTTCATTAAAATGAATAATTTTTTGAGGTCTTTTTCTTACCCATTTTCAACAAGTCTTTCTTTCTCAGAGCAAATGCCTCATTAATATTTAATTGATATTTAAAATAAATTTATTGCTAGTTAACATAGACTGGTTGACTGTACAATTGTTTTTACAGTTCAAAATGTATAAAATGTTTGGTGGGAATTTATATATTTAACCAGCCTTATAAGTCACTTCCTCACATATCCATTTGTGGAAAACTTAATAGAATTCTAACTTGCTTAATTTTGCAATTTTATGTATTTCATTTCAAGAATATTTGCTTCTTCATGAGTGAAATCAGAATAGGTTATTGCGCAGCTCAGATTTGTGCACTGTTGTCACATGCAAGTGGCGTACAAGGTCTCGCTTATCCCTTTCTTTCGTGCTAAATTTTTTAAAGATAAGTTACTCATACTGGTTTTGATTAGATTGTTAGTGTGAAATGGGAAGAGTTCTCTTCCAGCTCTATTGTGCAGCTTTCTTCCTTGCCCCCACCTTTTATCTCATGTTCAGCCCTTCAGGAACTGGTCACAGGAAGAAACATATGAAAGTACCAGAGCAGCATTATCTGGAAAGGGGATGGATTTTGCATTCCTTACAAAGTAATCCTTTTAATGGGAAAGATTGTGTTGGCTTTTTTTTTTGTATAGCCAGTTAATGAGTCTGACCTGCATCCTTTTGGATCCTAATAACACCTTTTTAACATAGCCCTCTCCTTTCAGTTTGAGGTGTCTGTGCTGGATTTTTAGGGAAGTTTGGGGGGTTTTTTTGGTGTTTTTTTTTTTTTTTTTTGGCAGGGAAGACAGGTTACTGGGGACACTTTCTTACTATTAACTAGAATTTTTGGATTTCCTTTCATATACTATTTGTAATCTTTTTAAAAAAAGATTTAAGACTGAGTTCTTTCCTGTGTTGCTAAACGTGCACAAGTATGCTCCATGACAAATCTGGAGTTCACCATTTTTTCCTATTGCTTTCAAGTTGTCTGCTTTTCTTGTGGTTGGCCCTAGTCAGGTTCTACTGGAAAGGAAATAAAGTTAATTTGCTTTTGGGTTCCCTGTTAAAGACCACCAACTTGAAGGTATAATGAATAATGATTTGACTGAAGGAGCATTGTTTTAAAAAAAGCTAAGCAACTTTACAATGTCTCCGTACCCTTTCATTTATCCTGTTTAGAAGATGCTAGGAAGAATGAGGAGTGGTGCTTGTATCTGGACCAGGTGTATGAAGTGTTTGGATAATTGGCTCATGTATGAGTAGTCTAAGTGGGTTTCCTTTGCTGGGGGATTAGCAGTTTAAAGGCTTACCTTGCACAGCTGAGAAATGACCAAAGACACCCCAGAGCGCTCACTGGTGGTAACTGATCTTTCTTTGCTGTTGGCATTTAAGTATATGCTGCTGGGAGCAAAACTGTTGATTCTGTTCGGGTTACTTTATGCCAGTTTTTGCATTTTGACTGCTCCTTCTTTCAGCTCTGATTTTTTTCTGAGAGGAAGAGGAGGGGTGGGATGTCGGCTCCCAGCTCATATCTTGCTGTTCCTTACTCAAACAAGATGAGTCACATCCACGCCAAGCCCAGTGCTGCATCACTAGTGGTGATTCTCTGCGGATTAAATGTGTCGCTTCTGAATCAGGAGTTCCTGAATACTGTTTGTTGTGTGGATTATGTACCAGCTGCACTCATAAGTGTTCAGACAGGTGCTACAAATAGGTGTTCCTTTAGAACATCAAAAAGTGTGTTTGAATTGATCAGAAAGGTTACTACTCGTGTTCTGTAACCTGTCACATCCCCAAAGCCATCAGCAATGCAGGCGCATTACTTGTAAATTGTATCTCTGAGTCTGCTGTTGCAGAAATAACAGCAAGTGTTGCAATGCAAGGAGAGACGAGTTTAGAAATGGTTTTAAAATCCAAGTATTTTTGGTTGCTGACCTGCGCCAGAGTGCTGCACTAACATTCCTTGTTAGTACAGATAGGCAGTGCTATGAAAGTGGCTGGTGTTCACAGCGGTGAAGAGAGCTTGTGATAAGAGCCCCACAGACCTGCTTAGCTTGGGTGCTCCACGGGAGCCAGAACTCCTGGGAAGAGGCAAGCGTGGGCCTGAGACGGTAACTCACAGCAGCACAAAAGATAGTGACATGAGAGGTGGGTAGCCAGGTTGAAGGAAGGGCAGTGATAAAAACAAAAGGCAAGTAACAGTGAGACCGGTCTAAGGCAATGCAGGGTACAGTTGTCCTGACCTCATTGTCCACAGATGCTCTCCTACAGGTGGTCCATCTCCTTTTTTTTCCCCCAGGCAGATGCTGTGATCCCCTTGTTCTCTATCCCCAGCCCTACCTTGTCTGGGACTTGCTTTTCTGAATGGTGGGACTGTAATAGTATATTCTTCCTTCAGGCTACGACTTCTGCCAAGTGCTCCAGTGGTTTGCTGAGAGGGTCGACCGCATCATCCTACTTTTTGATGCCCATAAGCTGGATATATCTGATGAGTTTTCAGAAGCTATTAAGTCATTCCGGGGCCAGGATGACAAGATTCGAGTAGTGCTTAATAAGGCTGACCAAGTGGACACACAGCAGCTGATGAGGGTCTACGGTGCACTCATGTGGTCCCTGGGAAAGGTGATAAACACTCCAGAAGTGCTGCGGGTCTACATTGGCTCCTTCTGGGCCCATCCTCTCCGAAACACAGAGAATCGGAGACTCTTTGAAGCCGAGGCACAGGATCTTTTCAAGGATATCCAGAGTCTCCCCCAGAAGGCTGCTGTGCGGAAACTCAATGATCTCATTAAGAGGGCAAGACTTGCAAAGGTAAGAAGAGATAAAAAAACCTAGATTAATTGAATGAGCAGTCTCTCTTCTGTCTCTTTCAGTATGTCCTTTTCTCACCCTTCCCAGTCTTTCTCTACCCATAAACAGTATGTTTTTCAGCAAATGGATTGGATTGTCAGTTTTTCAAGCAAGAGGTAGCCACTCAGGATATAGAAGCAAGTAGGAGGAAATTGAGACTTGCACTGGGATGCCTCCCTAACTTTAGAGAAGGGTTTTGATGTTTTTTTTAGGCCATTAAAGCTATTGTTTGCTGGGTATGGGAATGGTTTGGGTTTGTTTGTTTGGTTTTTTTTTTACACTGTGCAGCCAGGTGATCTTAGTGTTACTTTTTGGTGATAAACCTTGTTTTTTTCTTAACAATAGCTGGTATATAAAGAACACTTTAAAAAAAAAAAAGCAAGAAAAAAAGAAAAAGGGGGGCAAAAAACCACAACCAAAACTATCCATATGCAACCTTCCACATGTTTTTTTGCACATTAATGCCTTAATGCATACTATCAATCAGCTGCTATGGAAAAACACTTTGACTAAATGCATTTATGTTACACCCTAGAATGCGAGATTGATTAAAAGCCTCACTCTTGGTGAAGCACAGATACTGATGAATTGGAGAGGTGCTTGTGCATTAGATTGATTGATTGTATCTTCTTCATTCCCAGTCACAGAGACACTTGGGTGATACAGACTTTGTGTCATCATATCCATGAAAAAACATGTCTCGTTATCCAGGAACATGAGTTACCTGCCCTGCTGTAGGTAGCCCCTGTCACCATTCCACCTGTTTTCATCTCTGGAGTACATGCATTGTGTGCAAATTAGTCACTACTGTGTATGGGCAGGCTGTGACTGACAATGCCCTGACTGTCTACAGCTGACTGTTGAAAACCTTTTTAACTTTTTTTGATAGGTCTCTAGTTATCTTTGATGAATGAGTGGATGTCACTTTAAAGCTTTGTGAATTATCACCAAGTTTTGATTACCTGTTTGTAAAACCTGATTATATTTTACACTAATCTTCAGACGACCTGCTTAACAATGCTAGCTTCATCTGTCCGTTCTTCTCACAGCCTGACTAGAATAAGCTTTGGTTGCAGTCCGTGTTTCTCTGATTCTGCAGTGAGTTTCTTTTATTGTAGCACTGCAGCTGCTATAAGAATAACAGTTAAAAGCACTGCCAAGCTTCTTGTTGTTTTAAAAAGCTGAAGAACAAAATGAAAATTGGTGACTCAAGAATTACAATTTGTCATTTGGAAAACTGGAAAAGAAGGAAAACTAACCTCAGAAATACCTGGGGAGAAAGCTGGTGGTACCAGACAGAAATTCTAATTTCCTATGCTGTTATCAAACAGAACATCAGTTGAGTTAATGCGGTTGTCTTGGAACACATTTTCATGTGGAATTCTAAGCAAAAATGAAGAGGGCTTGCACTTACATTGATATAAGAATAGTCATAGGGGGATGTATACCACTTCCTATGCTGGCTTGCTTAATTCTCTGAATATAATGATACACTTAAAAGGGTTGTGTTTGGGTGGGGTTTTTTTTTGTGGCCTGAGCTTTAGGGCACCCCATAGCAGTTGCTTCTTTGAAAATTCCATTTAAAATCACGTTCCTGATGATGTTGTGTTAAAAGTTGCTATGATCTCAATCTGTTTTGTTGATGTTGTTGGCAGCTTTTTGCTTTCACTTGTTACAATTGTTTTGGAAGTGGAAAAGTGTCAGATGGATCATCTTTAGGTGTTTCTATGTAATGTAAAATAAAAATGGATAAAGGTGAATACAAAATACTATGCTCATAGGGCATGCTAATTAGACAGCTGTGGAAGGGGAATGAACTGTTTATCTGCAGGAAAGCAGCAGTGTAATATTTCCAGTGTTGTCTTTCTATCATCTAAACTGAGCTTAAAGTACTGACACGCAAAAATCATATTTTACAGCGTTGCATGGTATTTTTTGTCCTATTTCTATGCCATTCTGTTCTTAATCTCTTCTAAAGCACGTACAGTAACAAAAACCAAAAGCAAACTATTAACTTGATGTCAAATTTGGGCATTAGGCTTTTTTCTTTTTTTTAAGTCCTGTGACTCACTATCCCATTTTGAAGATGGGTACTGTTCTTATCTACAAGAAACACATGTGCATACTGGCAGACCTTAGACCACTTAGCATACACATGTGAAGCTGTTACTGCTTGTGAACTATAAACATACTTTTCTGGTTTTGCTCGAAGTATTATTTTGAACATAAGATCCATAAAATTACTTACAATTATTTATAAACTCTCTTAGAAATATCCTTGTTGAATCAGTTCTGTCATTCTGGAGAAAAACCCATATCTACCCTGTTAAAAATCTCATGGTTTTATTGAGAAACCCTGCTTCTTTGTGCTGGGTTGTGGTTTTTTTTTCTCCTCTGTAGAAAATTAAATTTAATCTGCAGTTAAAATGCATGCACTTGTTTTAGGTATGAGGAGGTGATGTTGTGATGTGTGACAGTTGTGATTGTAAGATGTGCAAATAAAAACTGGTTACACCATTTTTCTTTAAAAACAAAGAATTTTTTTTATTTCCATTTCCAGTAAGCCTCCTAAATAAGTAAGGAAAAGAATGGGAGAGCACTTCCCCTGTACAGATTGTGTAAGGTTTGTACAGAGTACTGTAAGGCACATTCTGTCGTGTTTTGGTAGGTATTAAGTATTATACTTACACCACATCTATGTAATCACTTTTTTTTATACTGATGTTTTTTTGTGGTAGTCTATCTTCTGCCAGTCTTCAAAATTTCAGCTATTTACAGCTCAAATCAAGGTTTGATAGACATTCTTATTTTTAGCCTTTTTTTTTCTTCTGTGTGTGTGAAAATTGTAAGTAACTTCTGTTTTGGAAACAGCTGCATCCTTTTTTTTTAATGAAGGAGGACCTGAGTTCTGTAAAGATTTATCCTGTTGTGGAGATCATTTGACTTCAGTGGTCCTGGCCGGGTCAGAGCTTAGGAAAGCAGTTTGATTATGTCAAGTTGTGATAGATACGCATTGCTTCTAAAAGAAGGCTGCCCTTGCGCTTCCCTCTCCTGTGCAGAACGAGTGTCAGTGTCCACACAATGAACTGGATAAGTCAACTCACCTCAGTTAAGAAGTGCAACCACCGTTTCTGTCCTGGACCAGATCGCTTGCAGTGTGGCCAAGCAGATCCTTTTGGGGGTGGAAGGTGGTGGGAGGGTGGTAAAGGTGAAGAGATGAATGGCTCAGGGTAAGGGTGGAAGCGAGTGTGCATGGGCAGGATGGATGTTTTGATGGCAGCGCTGGGTTATCTTGATCATGGCAGATGGGAAACTCGAAGAGCTCTGCGAGTATCAATGTGTTTTAGGACTCGTCATCCCAAATTACCGTCTTTCTTTATATGCTAGAAAGGCTCTACTTTCCTCCCCAGGGCTTCACAAGGCAGCCATGGCATGCTGTTCTTACAGTATACTGACTGCTCTGTCGTCCTCTGGTGGCTGCATAAAATATAGACTATAGGTATTCACTTTTCTGCGAGTAGATAGGTAGGAATGCAGTGTCACTTCAACTAGATAGCCTTGCCGCGTAGTGTACTTGGGTTACTTGAGGCGTTATCCCATTGCTTCCCACAAGAATTGGTGAGACAACTGGAGTTACAAACCTCTACCAGTGAGGCAGGTGGACCGGTACGGCTGGCACTCTGTGTATGATCCATGCACGTAGTGTCGGGACGTGGGTTTGGGGCCTTGCTTTTTCTCTCACTGTTGGTACTGATAGAATGCTGTACCATGCTTTTCCTTAAACTGCAAGTGTGTGTCTGTATTTCTTTTAAATGTGTTTGCTTTCTTTCTGCCCTTCAAAGGAATGCTGAAAGCAGCAAAAGCTGGTTGATAACTGTTCATGTAAACATGAAGTTTCAGAACAATTGTTGATAATATCTTATCCTTGAGCAGGCTTAGGAAAACATATTATTTCTGTTTCTTTTTATGACCTGGGTGAAGAACACTAATGCTAAGTGTAGATAACAGGAGTCTTGATTTCAGTTTTGTTTCTTTTTAGGTTCATGCTTATATCATCAGCTATCTGAAAAAAGAAATGCCCTCTGTATTTGGAAAAGAGAACAAGAAGAAGGAACTGATCAGCAGATTACCAGAGATCTACATCCAGCTGCAAAGGGAATACCATATCTCAGCAGGGGACTTCCCTGAAGTCAAGAAAATGCAGGTAGGATGATAGATTACAGTTCCACTGAAATAAAACTATCTTTCCAACAGGATTTCCAAATTGGAAAAGGTAGGACAGAGTATCTCAGCACTATAGTTTAGGGTCTTTGGCAATAGAGCAGCTGACATGACAATTAATCATGTGTCTGTTATGGGGTTAGCATGACTTGGAAGCAGTGCAGAACAAAAAAAAATTGGTAACTTGCTTAGCGTGCATCCACTGGTACAGGACTATAGAAATTGCCATACGGAATCAGACCTTCTGTCCTTTTAGTCAATATTTGGTCCCTCATGGCAGATAGTACTAAAGGTTTTGTGCAATTAAAATGGCAGTGGACACTGACGGGTTAAGCTGGTTCTTGTTTTGTGTCCTAAAAGCTGGTTCTTGTTTTGTGTCCTAAATGTAGGTATTTATGTCACTTTTGTAATGCTATCATATACTTCTGTAGGTAAAGATATCCTTAGTCACATATTAATCATTTTCACCCTACTCTATTCTTGCTCTTACTGATACTGTTCGCCAGTGAGCAATAAAGGCAATATGTTACCTGAAAAGTCCAACTTAAAACCTATCTCTTAGGAAAATGGTGCCTTTCAGTTTTTTCCTGTCCTTTTGAGTTTGAATTCTATGAAGAAGAGAGATCGAAGTTCTCAATTTATACTCCTGTTGTTAATTTTTAAATACCTTTTGTCTCTTGTTCCTCTTTTGAACTTTATGCAATCTTACTGCCAACTTTGTCACCTTTTTATTTCTGTCCTCTGATTTGAAGTGAGTTGTTTAGAGAGTATCCTAGGGAAGAACAGCTACTGTTGCGTTAGCAATGCTTTTCAATTTATTCCTCAAGCCTCAATTTGCAACTTTTGGATCTGAAGTCATAGGCTTCTTAAATGGCCTTTGAATTAGAAGATAATTCAGCTTGGAAGCTGAAGGACATGAGATCAGGAGCATGCAGTTTGGTTTGACCATGGGATACTCATGAGTGTGGTGGAGGATGTTTTCCAGATTGACACTTGCGTATCATTCTGACAATTTATGTGGTACACTTGCACTGCTAATCATAGAGAGTGATGACTGTCTGACTAACCTATCTATAGATATGCACAAGTTTCTTTTATGAACTAAAATATTTAACTTGGGAATCAATTATTGGCATGAGACAGTAAATAACAGATGAAGCACAAGATCTATTTCAGCTAGGTTGTCACAGGCAGGATTTTTGGAAGGGTTTTACGAGTTAGACTTTAAAAAGGTGTTGTGTAGAAAAAAAAAATTGACTCTTTCCTTGCCACTTTTGTTGGCAAATGAGAGAATGAGAGCTGATCACCTGTCAGTTTGAATACTGAAACAAAATTTGAATGGAACTTTATCAAACTAATCATGCATGTTGCTAAGCCTCAGCAGCAGGTGGCAGTAAATATATACATGAGAGATCAGTCACTTCTGTAATGAGGAGCGAACTTGTGAGAAAACAAAATTGTGCCAAAACAGATAGAATGTTTGACCTTTGCTTTCTAATTCTATTGCATATCATAA
>VYZV01021240.1:21036-31492 GCA_013401275.1 Pandion haliaetus | reverse complement strand
GTGAAGGACTGTCTCCCGTGGGAGGGACCCCACGGTGGAGCAGGGGACAAGTGAGGAATCTTCCCCCTGAGGAAAGAAGCGGCAGAGACGATGTGTGGCGAGCTGACTCAACCCCCATTCCCTGTTCCCCTGCACCGCCGGGGGGAGGAGGTAGAAAGCATCGGGAGTGGAACTGAGCCGGGAAGGCGGGAGGGGTGGGGGGAGGTGTTCTGATGTTTGGTTTCCCTTCCTAATACCCTTGTGTTTTGTTTCTGTTTTGATTGGTAGTAAATGAAATTGATTTTGTTTCTTCCCCAAGTTGAGCCTCTTTTGCCCGTGACCATAAGTGGGGAGTGATCCCTCCCAGTCCTTGTCTCGACCCACAAGCCTGCCTTTGTATTTTCTCCTCGTCCCAACGTGGCCAGGCGAGGGGGTGGGGGGTGAGTGAGCGGCTTTGTGGTGCTTTGTTACCGGCTGAGCTGACCTGAAACCACAACAAGGAGCAGAGGTGAGTACGGCCACGTGGCCTTTAAATCGGAGCTGGCTTTGCTCAGTGGCAGCTCAGAGCATGGATGTAGTAGCTTGGTACAACGTAGGGCTCGTTTAGTTACAGGACTGTCAGCAGTGAACGGCTTTATCTAGGGACACTTTGGCACATGAAGGCATCTGCACCCACCTGTGTGAGTGTCTTCCCCTCTGTCAGACTCCTCCATCCCAGTGGGTGAGGGCAATGACAGGGGGAAGCCAGGGCTGCTGCCCGGAGAGCGGGGCCAGGGAGGCCTCCACAGGACCAGGGCTCTGCTGTCCTCAAAAGCTCACGGTGATCAGCCCTCACTCAGGTCAGGGGTGGGAGTGGGAGCAGCAGACTCCGCATCTGCAACCCTGTGCCGGCCCTGAGACTGTTCCTTCCTAAGCTCTTTGCGACAGGGGGATTAAACATTTCTTCCCATCATTAGAGAGGAGCTGAGAATTCACATACCTGTTGTGGGAGGAGGAGGGTGATTATACTTAAAAAAAAAAAAAACCCAAATAAAATTTCAAACAGGTAGAAAAGGAAGTGTCACATTCCTCTTTGTTTTATATGGTGTTGCCAGGAGTGGAAGAGCGGCAGGGGAAGGGCTGGGGGCAGAGGAGCTTTGGGGCTGCAAGCCAGGCTGCTTGGGTGTGAGGTCTGTTTGATCTCCATGGCCTCAGTTTCCCTCTTAAGCAGAACAAGACTGTGGGCAGATAAGAAAGGGTGCTAAAAAGACCTAACACATCTTATGTGGCTGCTACTTTGCAGAAGGGAATCCCACATCAGGGTCCTTCCAGTTAAGAAACACAAAAACGCTGTTGCCATCATGGAAAACAACTTCAGACTGAAATCAGGGCAAGGGGAGGGTGTTCCTTGGGCCCCTCTCCTTCCTGAGATCAGTGGCAAGCCTCCCCTTCCCTGTGAAGGCAGCAAGAGAGGGCCTGTAATTAGCCTGGAGCGGTGTTTTTTTTTTCCTGGACCGGCCAGGAAACTGCACACAAATATTGTGCCCTTCCTCTTACCTTGTTAGGATATAAATAACTGAGGAAATGCCTTATTTATCGGTGTCACATAAATGTCCGCCATTTTAACTTTGAACTGTAGATAGATACTACAAATGGAGATAGATATTTAGGAGTTAGTGAAATTGTATACCAGATCTTTGATTGCCTTGTATCATCGTAAAAAGCAAAGCCACTGTTTCACATGTTTAATTGTTTAGATAATAATTGCAATAGGGAGAAATTCCTGCATCCAGGGCCAATTCACCTACTGGTCCTCTGCCTTCTGTCTGACAGGAGCAAGGACATTTTCTCAATGCACACAGCCCAGGCAACCTGTACCAGATTTAAGCCAACAGCCTATAATCCTACCTTTAGGAGAACGTAGGTACAGCTAAAAGCAAGACATAAATGACAAGAGTGGAATTACAACTAAGCAATGAGCTTACAGAAGAGATATAAACATTTGCTGTATTTATACCCCTTTCCTCCTGTCGTCATATTCCCATTTAATGATCATTAAGAATTACATTGTATTAGTTTGCTGGTGAACACAAGTCCAGGAGTTTTGAGGGAATATTTTGTGTAATACCTGTAACGTATGTATTCAATTTTTTATTTTTAGCTGCCTTACGTGATACTATGTATGACATTTCTCTAGGGTGTGTATGAAGATACAGATTTTGTTGCTCAAGTTTTATCAGCACTGAGTTTTGGAGGGTTTGTTCATTTCTTCTTATGCGTTTCCTTCTGTCACTTTTGGATATTAACTAAACTACACTTGCCAGAAGGGAAAAGTCTGCTACTCCCTTATTTCGTCTCTGAGCTGGACATCTTCACTTACAGCTTCTGATTTCGGATGCCTGCCCATTTTCTAGCAGTGATTCCCAGCAGCAACCCTCTGGTTCCTGGCAATGATGCCAGGTCAATGTGTTCTGACTTGTGTGACCTTGTAAGTGACAGTTATTTAAGTAACTGTTATATAAGTTACCAGAATTATTTTTGCTTTTGTTATTAATGAAAAGTCCATCAACAGTAAACTTTGGAAACAGCTGGCACTGCCAGCTTGATCCCAGTTTGCCCTGCCAGCAGCAGGTATCTGTGCACGTGAGCTTCCTCAACACAGTGACTGGCAAATTCTTAACGCTTCACAATTTCACCTTCTCATTTGCTGTATCCCAATTTAACCACTTGGGAATTGCTCTCATCTTTGTACCCTCTGCTGTGCTTTCATTTTCAGACTCCATTGTCGGGTTCGATTTCCCAAGTAAGAATTCTAGAAAAGCAGCCTGTGATCAGTCAAAGCCTTCAGTACAATTGTGAAAGATGCTCTTTGCCAAAGCATCAGCATGGTGGATGACTATTTTCGCTGCTTTATAACAATTTTGGTGCCGTTCATACATGATTTTTGAGCGTAAGAGTCAGACAAGGCCTGTGCCAACCTTTACTCATTGTGTTCTGATGGGTTATTTCCTTCAGATCAGATGAAAGGTTCATAGGTAGATCATAAATACTTGGTCTCTGTTCCTGAATTCAAAGGTCGCTTTGCATGAAAACAGCAAGCTGAACTAGGAATAGGAGTGGATCTACAACTGAAAGTCATTCTACAGAATGACCGACTGCTGAATGTCAGAAAGGAGTTCCTCCAAACCTGAGTAAGTCCATTTTTTTAATGTTCTTTGATCTTTTCTCTGTAATGTATCATTTTAGCCAGATTTGGCTCTTAGCAGTGCCTTTGCATCCTGCAAAGGCATAAAATCTATTACAGATCTGTCTTCAGGTAATCACCTACCAAAGCAGGGAGCACTTCTAACTTTAATAAAACAGGTGAGCTCTTGCGTGAGACAGTAGCTCAACAAATAAACTTCCTTTGCACCTGAACGACATCAGTTTGGTCATTGTTCAGGGTGGCTGCAATGCTTGAATAACAACTGTTTTAAAAAAAAAGAAGCCCGCAGATAAGAAAATATTGTGAGAATCTTCTTTATAATTTTATTTCAAACTTTGCTAAATTCTTACTTTCATAAGGCTTTCATCTATGGTTGTGATCCTTCCCTATGTTGTCACTGAACTGTCAGGCTTCAATGCTGTCCCTGTTCTGCAGAAGTCAAGCACAAGTTAAGAAACAACTGCCAAAAAAAAAAAAAAATAGAAAACGCAGTAACAAATCATTGCTTCTGCACTTCCTGCACCTTTTCATCTTGTAAAATGGCAAAATTCATCATATTTATTAGAGCATGGAAAACTCTCAGGCAAGCAACTTCCCATTTGCAGTGCCTGCTGTTGCTTGTTCCCTATTGCTGTCTTCTCACACCAGGACAGATAATGTTTTTTTTTTTTCAGTAATTTATGTTTTATGAATTAAAGGGCACAGAGCCCAGAAGAGCTCAGAACTGGGCCTTCGTGAAACGGACACAGAATATTTGGGAAGCAGGTTGCCCTGCTCCACACCTCCACAGTTTGTCAGAGGTTTTTAATTTTTCACTTCCTTCTCTCTTTGCAGTGGGTTGACGGCAGCAGACACCTCTCTCCTTTTCCACCATTACAACAGGTTTCTTGGTTTTGCAGCTAGGCTGATATCCAGGTAATATTTATAATTATGGCACTAGTCCAAGCAGATGATGTTTGGTCACTAAAGATGTCTGTAGCTATGGATCTTACACTGATTTTTTTAAAATTTTTTTTTTTTAAGTGATTCTCTTGCCTTCATAACAGCAAGGTCACTGCTGTTACAGATTTACACCATAAGCCAAATTACTCTAGAAGAGTTGTTCAGTTGAGCTGAAATCCAGTTTATGGTGTCACAGACTCTAAAGGGAAGGCTACTCCTTTCTAATCTTCCTGAATGTTCAGCTTGGATGCTTTATTGAATTACAAGCCTGATATTTCACTGATATGGATGAGGCAGACAAGTCTGTGACAGCCTGAGGAAACGCTTCCTCACTCCCAGCCTAGGACCTTGTCCATGTGATTATGGACCTCTGTCACAACCTTACAGTGATAGATACGCAAAAATTGAACTCATGAAAGAACCAAGTTGGTTCCATTTCCTTTCTAAACAGCTGTTTGATTTCTGTTGGAAATACTGTGGTCTGAAAGCCAACAGCAGCATCTCAACAAGTCCTCAGAGAACATAACACACTTTCAAGCACTTCATTGGAAGTGATTTGCAGATGCCTCTTTCTGACAGGGTCTAAGATCAGTTCTCTGTTATGTGCTTCGAGCACACCCAAGGAAGTTATTGACAGCTTTCAGATCATGGTGCTCCTCATAGGATCAAGTGACTGGGGAGAGACTGAAAGAAAGAAAGTAAAGCTGCACAGATACATGTCACATTTTCATTCTGAAACTAGAGATGCATTTTAAAAGGAAGAACTCAAGTAAGTTAAAAATAAAGTTGAGTGAAATTAAAGTGCAAAGTACAAGCAAAAGGAAATTAAGGTAGTATACTGAGCAGGGTATTGACTCTTGTACCTGTTGGGGCTGGGTCCCATACATACACTGGGCATGTTATTGCCTTTTGTAACTGGCCAGGCAGATCTCTTCAGCACTGAGCGCCTCACTGTAGCTTCTGACTTCCTAGGTGACCATGGGTACCGAATATGAAAAAGATCATATCAAAAAGCTGCAGGAGCAGCGTATGTTCATGCAAAAGAAAACCTTCACCAACTGGATGAACAATATCTTCTTCAGGAATAATGTAGGTAGCTCCATCAATTTTGGGATTTTTTTCTGGTTTTTATTTTCTTTATTTCACCCACTGCATATTTTTTTTTAATGTTATTTTTTACACATTTTTCCTGAGTGTTGTCATTACACACATATGCAAGCAAGGAAGGCTTTGACTAACCAGAATGCTCCAGCTTGTATCTTTTACCTTACATCTGTCCCTATTGCCTATGTTACCAGTCTTCCCTGAAATCAGGGTTCAGTTTTGTTGACTATATAACCCTGTCATATTGTGATGCCCACTGTAACTTCGTGATCATCTCAGAGGAAGATCTTTATTTGCTCTTCTTTTTCCTGTAAGGAAAGTATCTGCAAATGTCTGGATTTCCCCAAGCAATGCTCAGTTCTTAACTGCAGGGCCAAAATTTAAGACTTTCTGCTTTGCCTGATCAGTCCAGCTTGAGCTGCTGCTCAATGGCTCTGAAAAAGTTGCCCTAAGTCTAGCAATTTCAGACATCCTACCATGCAAGTACAGACCAGTTTGTTTTCGGTAAGTCTCAGACTTCCAAAAAACTTCAGATCTAGTGTACAGTTGATTTGTGTGTGCAAGGTAACTCCAACATATTCCAAAAGTCTCCAGACTTACTGCAGATAAACTCACTTCAGGCGCTAATGAAGTAGCTGTGTCACAGTAGGGAATTACATCATCCAAAACCAATTCCCTTTTCTAGAGCCTGTAGTTGATATTAATGAAAATGGACCTTGATGACACCAAGCAGGACCAGGCCTATTGGTTCCATTCTAGCTCATCACTATTATATGAAGTTTCGGTACTAGATGCATTTTTTTTCAGTGTAATGTTTTAAGCTGGTGATTGGTGCAAAGGTAGCCTCAGAGCACAACAAACTGAAAAATTTATTTTTCTTACCATGACAGAACTGCAAAACACATTCTCATTTTGCCACCTGCAGAAATTAACTTTTTATGGTGTAGGAAATGATTTCTGTTTAGCTACAGATAAATATATATACTTTCTCATTTTAAAACCACCTTCAAGTTCAAAGATTAAAATGTCAGTCTTAACTTCCTGCACAGTACTTGTTCATGTATCATAAAAGCATGGGGAAAAAAGCCTGCAAGAGCTTTCCAAACCATATATGGTAAGAAATGGTGCAGAGACTGACCGCTTACCTAGGTCTTCTCAGCAATGTAGTCTCAGCTTTTCAACACACACTTCAACGTGATTGGATCACACTACATGACACTGCAGTTTTCTCAGTTACACTGTTGACTACTTTAAGTCTAGCACTAAGGATGCTATTGGATTGAATTTGTTAAGCAATCTGTGATTGGTATCTTTATGAGAAGAGTGATGCAACAAAGCTATTAAAACTAATGCTGGGTGAGGCATAGAACAGGTATCTGAAGACTGTGTCTTTACAAATTTTAATGGAACTATTTTTCACTTATGAAGTGTCACAGAACCTTTTTTATGGTAATATACTGTAGGCAGAGTTTTAAGTTTATTTAATATGCAAAGAGAAATAAAGTTGGCAACTAAACAAGGAGTTTTTTATGGAGATAATCAGTCAGAGAAAGTTGTGGATTTTTGTTCCACACACACAGTACAGACTTAAAGTCTCTCTGAGTTGCTTTTACGCTTTCAGTGTTTTCTTTTTCTCTGGAGAAAAGATCTGTTAAACTGATTAATAATTGGTCAGGAATGAAAAAGCGCATGTCTGTTACTCGTCCTTTTTTTCCCTACATGTAACTATTCTCTGAATTAAAAAAGCTACTACTTCAGTTTTGGTTTGGTTTTTTTTTCTGCAGACAAAAAGATTATTTACTGTGATTTCAGAATCACAGTAAATTATTGTTGGGTGTGTGGTATGGTTTTAATGTCACTTCTTGATGGCTAGTGTCATAAGGCCAAAAGGAAACGCCCAAGGCAACTTCTTGTTAGGTCAGAGTACACACTATGTCATGTTGTATCACCTAAGCACTGTGTGACCTCACTACTGGCAGCAATGAAATACATTTTTGTAAAAGATCTTAATCTTTTGCTTAGTGTGAGACTCTGGCTAAAAATAGGGAGACTTCGGGTGGTAGCGCAGGTCTAAACAGGATGTAACAGACTTTGTTGAGACTGTGGAGTAAAAACAGAGTCATTGAATGGGATTATCAGGTGCATTTTTAAATGAAATGCATTGCTCAGAATAAAAAGTTGAAAAGATTCGTTGGAATTGAAATAAAAAATGTCAGCACTTCCAAAATGTTTGATTTTGAAAATGTTGAGGGGTTTTATTCTTTTTCAAATTCTCCTGCTTTTTTCTTTATTTGCTCAGTTGTGAGTTTGGTGGGGTTTTTTTACTTCAGCCTACTTTCATAAATAACGTCAGTGCTCTTGCAAATCCATTTTTTGTGAATTAAGATTCATCACTTTTTGCATATATGCACTGACATACAGAAGACTCAGTGAAAGAGCAACAAGGTGTCGTTTTTTTAGTATTAGAAGTAGAGGGTTCTGTGGGCCACATGTTCAGCCAGAGCCTGTATTGTTTGACTGGTCTTTGCAGGTAAAGGTTGTGATAGAAGATATTTACACAGACTTGAAGGATGGCATCTCTCTCATGCAACTCCTGGAGCTGCTCTCTGGAGAAGCTTTGCCCAGACCAAACCGGGGAAAGATGAGAGTGCATTTTCTAGAGAACAATAGCAAAGCCATCACATTTCTGAAATCCAAGGTCAGTTAATATTGATATTAGAGATTGCAACATCTTAGGTATGTTTCTAACTAATTATAGTATTATGTTCTTTATAATTTCCCCCTCTAATACACAAGATACCCTTTGAAGACAGGCCAGGGGTTTTATTAAAAGAAAAAAAGTAATCAGATTTGAATTTCTTTGTTACTTGAGTAACATGACTTATAAACAGCTAACGTTCCCCCAGAACAAGTCACACCTAAATGAAAACATACTGCATTTCTATATCTTTCTAGATGTTATGTTTTCCCAAATGTCGGGGGAGAGCAAACATCATTAGGTAAAGGTGAAGCTACCTGGTATAAAAGTGGAGATTTTTAGATCTCTGATTCTAACAGTTGCAAGTCATTGCAGTGGTTTTATTTATTCCAGTTGTGCATCTTCATTTCAGCTACAAATTAGTATGTAGGGTTTTTTTTTTCTTTTCCAAGCAAACATTTTATTGTAGACCTCTCTGGAAAATCATCACACAAAACTCTGTGCGATGAATCCCAAAGAAGCAGAAGGGTTTCACTGCAGTAGACATGGGAGAATATATAATGTCTGGATTTTTGCTGATTACAAAACAAATGCAATACAGCACAGGGCTCCATCTAACACATGCCTGCTAAGGGTACACACTGTGTAAGGCCCAGTGGTGTGTGTATATCCAGGCTCTGCCAGCTGGACCAGCCAACCGTCACTTGTCACGAGTCCAGCCTCCAGAGAGGGGATCATGCAGACAGCAGGAGCCAGTATAGTGTGCTCAGACTTCTTGAAGAGATACTGCCTTGTTGGCATAAACTACAACCTGCTTGCTGCTCAAGTAGTAGTGGAGAAGACAGTCATAGCTTGTTTAGTAGGATGTTTGTAGTGTTTGGTGAGTCCAGAAGCTACATGCTGACTAGCTGGCTGGAGACCAGACAGAGGAGATCGTCTCTGAGTTTACCCTGCCATCACTCCTTTGGAGGAAAGGAGCACTGAATTCTGTTTCTTTCCTCCCTTAACCACTGGTTTTCAAAACCCATAGAGGAACTTTAAATCTTTGAGACCACCATCCCTTTGCCAGGCTTTTGCTGAAACTCATCCCTGGTGCATGTGAGAGCTAGGGTGAACATGGGAGCTTGCAGGTGTATAGACAAATGAAGGTATCACATAAAACCAATTTCCTTAAGAAAACAGCCTGAACACCCTCTTCAATAACAGCTTGTTACACAGATATCTCCTTCAGAGAGCTGGACATGAGTGCTTTTATGCTGAACGGATATTGGTTTATTAGCAGGTACAAGTAAAAGTGATTGGTCCTGAGAATATTGTAGATGGTGACAGAACCTTAATCCTGGGACTTATCTGGATCATTATACTTCGATTTCAGATTTCGTCTATCAAACTTGATAAGGTAAAACAGTATCTTTGTCTTTTTGCCTGCCTAGAGTGTTTCAGAGACTTTGTAGAGTTTCAGGCCAGCAAGGCCCATTTTGATGATGTTTCCCGACCATTTTGATCATGCAGATCTTATGATATTACCCTGTTACTCAACCAGCAATTTCTAAAAGCAATTGAATCCATTTTATAGTTTCTCGAAGAGACAGAAAACAGTAACTTGGAGATAGATAGGATAATCATGTTCCTCACTCTCTTCCACAAACTTTTGACTGGCTTTTGACTCCAGGAAGAATTTCTCTGAAGACAGTTCTCTCTAGATTTGCACTGCATGCTTCTCCTTTGCTCTTTCCCTGAAGAGAAGTATTCTTTTTAAAATTATGTAACATGTACTCTGAGTACATGAAAGATAAGATCCTATGAAGGTATTACTAAATCAAAGTTAGTAATTTCTAACATTAGACATGGATACATTATATTTTGTTTCTGAGTTCTAGTTCACAGATAAGGAAGCAGATAAACTGAGCTTTGCTTTCCACTTAATTTCTACAAACTTTGCAGAAGAGAAATATTTAAAAACTTTTTTAACACCTGCATTTCACATTATAATTTCTGGGTTCATTCAATTCACTTTTACTTTAAAGAAAGCTTCTAGTTTCATGTTAAATCATTCTACCTTCATGGCAGATACAATCTGCAAGTCATGACTTCAAGGGGATTTGTGAATAGGACAGAAGTAATACAAAGTCATCTTTGGGAACATAAGTGTAAACTCACTGATGCTACTTCCATATATTGTTCAAACTGATGTTTTTTTTCCCCCTGCTCTCTTCACAGGAAGAATTTGGAGGCAAAGCTGATGTTCTATTTGCCAACGAAGCCTTATTACTCTGGTGTCAGCATAAAACTGCCAGCTATTCCAATGTGAGTGTGAAGGACTTCTCCAAAAGCTGGAGTGATGGGCTGGCCTTCAACGCACTCATACATGCTCACAGGTAAGATCTGATGGATCAATTCAGGAGAAGTTGCTCGTTGCTGTTATGGGTTTGTGTGGCGCGGTTTTCTTTGGTGGCAGGGGAGGGGGGCTG
Organism: Pandion haliaetus; assembly: GCA_013401275.1. NCBI lineage: Eukaryota > Metazoa > Chordata > Aves > Accipitriformes > Pandionidae > Pandion > Pandion haliaetus. The sequence continues at coordinate 21,114 of VYZV01021240.1, read as the reverse complement.
CAGAGATGGCTCCTTTAAGAAGCTGCTAGAAGGTCCCCGGTGCCAAAATGTCGGACCCGCCTCTGGGAGGGGAGTGAC
>VYZV01021240.1:0-18792 GCA_013401275.1 Pandion haliaetus | reverse complement strand
ATTTTTTTCAGTTCCCACATATATTTTGTCTCACATAAAATCATGAGTTATATTAAAAACTACTTGCATCCTGTTGATGGAAAACTGAGGGAATTTTGTAGTTGTTCCACTGAAGACCACTTTCCTTAGAGAGAATTTCTTTTCTACATTCAGAATAATCTATTCTGGTTTTGTCAAAGATACAAAACAAATAGCCCGCAGAAAACCTACACACCCAGGATGTGTTCTACATGAACATCTGGACTTGGAGAACTGCCTATGCAGTTGAGGGGGGGAGTATATTGCTTAATGGGAAGCACAAAAATCCGAGCTAAGACTTCCCTGGTGGTGACAAGGTGGAAAGCTGTTGCAAAGCAGGGTTTGCTCAGCTAACAAAGTGGTCTGGGACGAGAACAAGATGATCCTTAAACATGTATCAGTAACAGTGATGTTCTCTGAAGAGAAGAAGCATTGGATGAGAGCAGAATCTGGAATTCGGCCAAACAAATATAGGGCATCTGTGAGGAGAGTGGGCAGTAGTATTTGACTGGTCCACATGTGAGTTGCTGGATTTTGGCCAGGAGACATTATTTTTCTTCTCATAAACCTGAAATAGTCTTTGAGTCACCAAGCATGGATTAGAGGAGCTGTAAGGATCAAATAGGCCATAACTTCTTCATTATGGGGAAAAAACAGAAACAGTATTTCTTACTCTGTCCTTTTTCAGTTCTTGTTGTGCTCCACTGTTTTTTCCATTTTGTATGGGTGCATTTATTCTTTCTTTTCTCTCCTTCCACTTACCACCTTCTTTTTCTCTCTTTGCCTCCTTCCCTATTTTTAGCCTGTCTCTAATATTGCATTCCTGTCTTCCTGCATTTCTGACACACACAAACATTCAGAAGGAGCATGAAACAGATGTTAATCTCTTCATGTCCTTAGTCCCCTCAAATAGGCAGCTCTGAATTTACTAATAGGATTGGGGAGGGAAGCCTGAATGTGTCAAGGAAGCCTTTGAGTTCAGACTAAGTGTGTGACCAGGATGGCAGAGAGAATCAGCTTGGGGAGGTAAATCTCCTTTCACCTTTCCATGGTGAGGTGACCATGCATTTGCTAGGATCTTTCAGCGAGAACTGGGTACGATGGCAGAAAATACAGAAGGGAGCCCTGATGTCACGGGCTGCTTTTCCTGCACTAAAGGTTGGTGCTGTTTTACTCCTCTTCCAACACTGTGACACTTATTCATTGCCAAGTGTGCTTTCTGGTAGGTAAAAGCAGATTACCACTTGCAGGGATTGGGTCTTTGCTCAGTGCCAGCTCCCTTACTAATCTGCCTGGCTGGAGCAGGTGGGCTCGGGGGAATGATAGTGGCAGACAACATTGTTCAGCATTAAACCTGACATCTGCAGAAGGGCTACTAAGTTAGAGTGAGGAAAAAATATAATACAAAGTAAAAAGGCAAAGACGGAAAAAAATGTAAAATGGAAAGAAAGGATGATTTCATTCTAACACTTCTTATTTTGTCATGGATTTCATTCTAAATGTTTGCTCCAGTGTTTACCTGAACTTGAAATAAAGGCAAGTCAGACCATAAATGAAACAGATAAATGTCCTGGACTTGGAAAATTAGTATTGTATCAGAGTTAATATCCTTACCAAACCCCTGTTTGGCTATGAGACATTCTCTAATAATTTATATAAAGAGAAACAGCTCCAACAGCAGAGATTGAGAAGAGGCTGTTTGACCACAGTCTGCTGTGGGCACGTGAGAGAACCAGGATCTTGTTAGGTGGTCTCCTTACAGCCTAAGGTGGTGAAGCTAAGAGGGTGTAATTGCATATTAGATGGGATAGAATTGTTTGGTTTTAGGAATGAGAATGGAAAAAAAAAAAAAACCAGCTGTTTTTTTTTCCATTGTGAAACAAGGAATCTGAACCCTCCATTTGGGATTCTTGCTTTCTAGTCAGCCAACACAGGAACAGCTGACAGTCTCTACATGCATGCTGTTTATGCCAAAATTAACCTTTTCTTAAATAAAAAAATGAAATGAGACATTAAAAATATTTATTTATTTATCTGTGTTTTATGGAGGGTTATTCTAGGATTTCATGTGGCCTCAGATGTGACAGCTACCACCACATTGGTATAAAAATGTGATGACTGTGGAAACCTGCTTGTTAAATACTATTTTCCTGACACATGTTCAACTATTTGAATCCTAAGCTTGGTTTATGAAGATGTGGTTTTCTTTTCTGTTCAGCTACCTTGCTTCATTCTGCTTCTTATGTGGCTTGTAACTTCATATTCCCATCACAGATCGTGTTCTTCCTGAAGGAGATAGAAGACTTGAAGCTTCTATATGAGCAGATGGTCTCTGACCTCCTGAAATGGATTAAACAGAAAGTGGCAGAACTGGATGACCGTCAGTTCCCCAACTCTCTTCAGGAAATGTGGCTGTTCATGGCCAACTTCAAGACCTTCCGCGCTGTAGAGAAACCCCCCAAATATCAAGAGAAGGGCATGATTGAAGCTCATCTTTTCAACATCAGGACCAAGCAGAGAGCCAACAACCAACAGCCATACTTGCCCCCAGAGGGGAGGACACTGCAGGATGTGGAAAAACACTGGATTATCCTGGAAAAGGCAGAGCACAACCGGGGAAAAGCACTGCAGGAGGAGATGCTGAGGCTAGAAAGGCTGGAACAGTTAGCCCAGAGGTTCCTGAAGAAGGCAGCCCTGCGTGAGTCCTACTTGGAAGACATGAGGAAAGTGATTGGGAAGCAGGACTTCTGGCCGGAGAGCGCAGACAGGATGGAAGCTGCCAGTAAGAAGCTGGAAGCCATTGTGGCAGATGTACTCCCCAGGAGGGAACGCTTCACAGCTTTGGATGAAATGGCCACAGTCATCAGCCAGGAGAACTATCATGGCAAAGATCAAATTGTGAAGAAGTGAGTGACGGTCGTGAGACAGTAATTAATAAAAGTCAATGACAGTTGGTGTGCTAGTCAAAATTCCTCTCTGTGATCACACTAATTAGATAACAACATTGCTTTGACCTGTTTTGTGATCATGGTCTGTCCTCTTGCACTAGTGGCAAGAGTTGTGTGTGTTCATTTAGCTCCCCTAAATCTGCAAGCACTGAGAATCTCCCAGTGCTGCTCAAAGTCTTTGGTCCAAATCAGTCATTTCTCTCCCTTCCTTTGTAGGCAAAACAGCATTTCAAAGCAATGGCAGGATCTTCTGGATCAGCTGCAGAGACGACAACAGTCCCTGGGTACGATGCAGGAAATTCTGGTCCTTCTGAGGGACACTGATGCCATTACAGAGGAGCTGAAAGAGCTGCAGGTACTGAGCCCTCTCCACCGGCACACAGCTTGTACTGCTACCAGTGTGTGTCCCTAACCACCCCGCCATGTTCTAGGGACTGCCTGGTGCCAGCAGAAGATAAATCTATCAGCTATAGAAAAAACACATAATTTTTACTTAGATGCCTAACTGTGCATTTCAGTTCATCATTGCAAGTAACTACATGAGAAAAATCAGTCTTTGCTACAGGGGCTCTCCCTAATCAGAAAGCCAGATATGGTATTACAGGGAGTGCTCTACAGGTTCAAGTTATGGAGAAAAATAAAGATGGGAAATAATCTCACTTAAATTTAGAAATGTAAAAGAAAATGGGGAATAAAACAGCCTCCTGTTCCCGTTCCACATAATTCTTCTTAATTACCTTCTGAAAGTACTCCAGTGATTATACAGGTGGGGACTACCTCAGGCATATGTCTGGCTTTCAAGTATCTAAACCTGAGAGAGAAAAGTTCTACTGTAAATGCACAATGATTGCTTTTAGCAAGAATTTCCAAGCGTTACCAAAATGTCAGAGCCCAAAGTCTTCTCTTTAGCATAGGAAATAATGATCATATTGATTTTGTAATGGCAGGAAGTACATATATACATTCTTTGGTCTTGCCTTGTCTTACTCAGACAAAAAAATCCTTACGACTACAGGTTGCCTTGTACCTAGGTTGAAAGAGTCAACAAGTTATATGAAGTTGTGAATTTCAAAGTAAAGATAAGAGCTATCTGTAAGTTATGAATCTTCCTGTCCTAGTGTTAGTAAGCAAAGAACACCTAATGGTGGTAATGGTGGAACAGGGATAGCCTGAGGATATGGGAGAAGATTGGTAAGGAAAGATAACATCCTACAGTAGGATTAATAATGGTATCCATTGATAACAATTAGAAAGAGGACAGACTTTTAAGCACTTCGTACCTTCATCAGCCACCAATTAAATGCTATGAAGTACTTATTTTCATTATTTAAATAGCAAAGGCAAGTAAGTTCCTGAAACAAAGAAACATTGCAGTCAAATCATACCATGAAATGGGACATTGTAGAATTCTCCAAACACAGACTGTGAATCAATCTGCCTATAGATGGGTGTATAGCAAAGGGTTATTCCTTGCACCTATGAATTCTGAGACCTTGAGTGCTTAATCGATAAAAACAACTTAGGTGTTAAACAGATGCTTATTTGAAGAGACCATTACTTGCACTGCAGTAGGTGGAAACTCTGGATCATTGCCATTAGCTTGTGAAATTGAAAAAAAGTATGATTCCTCTAATCAGGCAGCTTTTCAGCTTTACCTAGCTGATACGATTCTTTCACATTTAGAAGCTATGAGACTCAACAGGAACCTTTCAACTGATTTCTTTGTACCAAGTCCCTGGATGCACTCTCTGCCAATGCCTTTTGTTTCTTACTTTGTTTGCAGGTGCTAGTGAATTCCCAGGACTGTGGAAAGCAGCTCCTGGAAGTAGTAGATTTGCTGCAGAAGCACGACTTAGTTGGCTCGCAGATCTCTTCCTATGATGATAGACTGGAACACATCACCCAGAGGACAGCAGAAATCAGCAAGGGCAGCACAGTTAAACCAGATGTGCTTTATGCAAAAGTTCAGATGCTTCATCAGCTGTATCAGAACCTTACAGCTCTGAGCAAGTCACGGTAGGGCTGTGCTTATGGCTCTGTTCTTCGTGATTAGGATGGCCAATCACTCCCTTAATCAGAAGAAACAGCTTGCCAGCATTTGAAATTTTTCATTTCTCCATTTATAGAGACATAACACAAGCAACTTGAGTGTCTTGATTGCAGTTGACTGAAAGAGATCACTTGCTTTCATAGATGAATAACTTAATTCTCAGCATTTGTTATGACTTGCTTTATGTGAAGTCTGAATAGCATGTGGTTATCTCCTCATCTGCTAGAAGAAGAAGGAAATGTAATTTTGTTTCCTTTGTCATCTTCCATGAATGAATTATGTATGACAAAGAGAAATTAAAGGCATTCAAATTTTGGATTTTCTAAATTCTTTGATTATGCTACCATTGTCTCCATGGGATCCTGATTCTGACTGAGATACACTGTTTGTTTCTTTGTTTCAGAAAGTCTCAGCTAGAAGAGGCTTTGAAGCTTTTTGAATTCTTCCGTGACTGCAAAGAGGAAGAATCGTGGATCTCTGAAAAATGGAAGCTAGCAAGAACAACAACATTAGGGAAAGACGTCAGCCAGATTACAGCCTCTATTCAGAAGCACAAGGTATCTTACTTTGCTGATGGTGCCTGGTCTTTGTATTATAGCAAGATTTTAGAACATCCTTCAGTTCAGTCAGTGCAGCACTTACAAGAAAGTTGTCAAACCACTCATTATCTCAAGTGTCATGACTACTGTTTGGATTTTTTAAAAAAAGTATAGGGTAGGGATTTTTTCCCAAGAGCGGAAGGAAACGGTAGAGAAGGAATGTGCTTCATACTAGACTAGAAGTACAGCTTCTAGTGAAGACACTGGGCTCCATATTAGCTCACTTTGGATGGGAGGGAGAAAAGGTTGCTAGTTTTTGTTTTTCCCACCCACCTTTCCTGGCCAAGAGAGATGCGGGGAAAGTAAGAGATGGTGAGAAGACAACAGGTGTCAGCAGGCAGGATGGATAACGTTGTGTGAGCTTACAAATCAGTTACCACTTCCCCTAAGAGCTTGCTGTGGGCTAATATCAAAAGTTCAGCTATATGAGCTATTTCCTTCTTATGGCAAAGAACCACTGTGAACAAGTGAAGAGACCTGTGGACTTGAGAAAAAACTGAAACAGGAGCCTCTTCTGTAATTCTAATATACATTTGTGTGCATCTGTTTGTGTATTTGTTGCTTCTGGAAGGTATAAGACAGCTGAATTTGGTGGATGACAAACAAGTATCTCCTTCAGAGAAGACTGCATAACAACCTTCACATTAAAGGCAAAAAGTAGGACAGTAACTTGTGTGTGGGGAGCCAAGGGGCAATCATCTCAGGGCTTAGGGAAAAGTCATAGGCATGGATAAGACACAGGGCTCTTGGAAACATATGTATTACAGTAGTGGAGAATAGGACCCCCTCTTCGCCCTCAGCTGGTGGGGAGTGAGTTGTGCTGACATGTCTCCTATCCTTCTGCTAGGCTCTCGAAGCAGAGTGCAATTCCCACAGGGCCATATGTGCAGATGTGATGAGGAGGGGCTGGGAGCTGAGCCAGAAAAACCTCGAGCGCCAGGAGGACATTCTGAGGCAGACAGACAACCTCCAAAAGTTGTGGCAGCAGCTCCAAGATGAGGTGGCTGATCGCAAAAGCCGCCTGCAGGCAGCAGCTCTCATCAAACAGGTAAGCAGGGCTCTGCTGTGGTGTCTGGTGTGGTGGACACGGATGTGGCTCACTTCTGCCCCATGCCCCCACATGCAGGGCAACAGTGGCAGGATGCCTTCAAGTGTCGCCTTCAAAAAGATCTCCAGCAGCAAAGTCTCAACACTCCTTGCAAGCCAGCTAGGCAGAAGATCTGAGCAGCTGGGAGTTGCTCCAAGTTAAAAATGCTGAAGGAAATAGCTCACATAAAGGAAATAGCTCACGTATAATAGCGCTGATGCAAAGTCTTTTTTGAGGGTGGGATCTGGGTAGCTGTGTGACATTTTTCTAACATGAAAATAAAAAAAACCAAAACCAACAACAAAAGAAAAATGAGCTTCCCAAAGCCAGGGAAACATTTGACCCTGCCATTCTAATCTACACTTTTACACCCACACGCATTCACACATCTGCAAATCAAGAGCTCTTATAAAAGCAGCATTCACAAATCACATAATGTTATCTCAGGTATTCTTATCCTCCCTTTCCTACGTGTTCTGCTCAGTCTATTGTTCCATGAGACACTTGAACAAAACTTAACAGTTTTGTTCTTGACAAAGTCTAAATTATCTCTTCTGTCTAGTAAGTTTAACATCATTGTGGTGGTTTAGTTCTTTCTTTTTCCTTCGCTACTATGGGGTTTTTTTTTCTGTTGTGCTTTTATTCTGTATCTCAAAATCTTCTTTTGCTTTTTTACAACCATAGCCAGGCAGACTGCAAATTCTGGAAAAAAAAGAAAGCTTTTGTTGTAGACCAAGGTCATTGTTCATTGTTGGACCATTCCTTGGAACCTTTAGAAAATAGCCTGTTGGAATTACGTGGTGCCTACCAACATTGTACATATTGGGTTCCTTTTACCGCTGCTGTTAAGCAGCATAAAGTTTTAGTTAGTCAGGAGTTTTCAAAGAGTTATATAGGCAATCCTTAAATTTATTTACTCACTGTGACTGTGGGAATTATCTGTGCTTGCTGTGATTATGAAATACATCACAGATTTAGAGCTATCTTATTCATAGTTTTCGCGACACCTGGAAGTAACCTTATAGCTACAGACCTAATGGCATTTCTCCTTACTCATAACTTTCAAAAGAGGAAGGAGCTGGATATAATACCTTCAGGATGAAACCAAATGTTTTCTTCCCTGTTTTCTTTCCTTCAGTACTTTGCTGACATTGATGAAGCAAAGTCATGGTTGCGAGAAAGGCAACCCCTTCTGGCCAGCAAGGACTATGGAAAAGATGAATCGAGTGCTGAAGCGCTGTTGCATCGTCACTTGCGCCTGGAGAAGGAGATTGCAGCATACTCCTCTGAGATGAGACGCCTGAAAGAGCAGGCTGACATTGCAGCAGAGCAAGCTCCAGCTGCAGTAAGTAGACAAGGGGTTGTGTCACATTTTGTTGAAGAATGTAAATGAAATGTTTTATAATTTTGTCAAATATTTTGATTTTGCCAGAATAGAATATTCCAAGTGACATAAACAATAGCATTTTTTTAATTCAGAAGAAAATTTTAATTAGAATTGAGGCAAATTTTTAGATGACAAAGAAGTTCATTGGCCATTTGTAGCCCACCTAGTTAGTGTTCTGTAAAGTGCTAGAAATACGCTCATCTACATTAGTTCCCTCTACAGCTCCTCACAAATACCTTCTCGCTCTTTATTCTCATAACCTTACTAATTTCAATCAGCTTTAAAAAGCAGACATTTAATCTAAACATCTTTACAAATTCTTTCTGCTTCCGAGTGTAGTGATGAACCATCCCACGGCTCCAGGAGAAATTCATACTATCCCAGGATGGGTGTTTAAGGCACATGGGATGAAGTCAACCTCTGCAGGTGCCCCTCTTTTTCACTGACTGGAAAGGGAACTTTTGACCTGAGATCTGCTCATTTGACAACAGATATCAGGGGAGATGAACAACACATTTCATAGCTTGCTTATTTCAGACTTCTATGATCACTCAACGTTTAGCCAAACCAGTTTGAGAGCTATGAGCACCACTTTAAATCTTTCCTTTACCTCATCATTCCAACATTAATTTTTATTAGAACAAAAATTTTATTGCTTTCTTATTAAACGTGAAAAAGCATGTGAGAAAATGGTACCGATGTGCAAATAAAAGCATTTATTTACTAGGGCACTCGCAGGCTTTGAAACTGGAAATGTTCAGGTACTAAAACATCAACACAACCAGAACTGTGAGCACAGTCGAATCCTTGTTTTGTTGGCAATTTTAAAAATTAAAAAAAAACCCCAAAACCCAAAACCAGCAGCTTTGATGTGGGCACAAAATGAGAATTTTTACTGAATCAATATATTTTAAAATGAGCTAAATGAAACTTCTTCTTTAAACAAAACTAAAATGTTTTTCAGTTATTTGGTTCATTCTTTCAGAATAAAACAAAGGAAACAGGTTCAAACAAATACTGGAAATGTTTTGTTTATACGGTCAGGATGCTGTGATTTGAAATAGCAAGGCCAAATTTTCTTTCCATGTGAAATTTTTATCCAAATCAGAAATATTCATCCATTGATTCTGTTAAATTTTGCTTAACAGATAGTGAAGACGGAAGCCCCAAGTGACTTACATCAAAAGACAGCTAAGCTACCATTCAGTCGAACATGGGCAACATCTGAAACTGCATTCCATGGAACCTCCAGCCCAGATGTTCATTTTCTTCCAGAGAACATCTGGAAGACCCAAGATGAAATAGATTCACTTTACAAAAATCTACAGAGCATGGCTGAGGTATAGTAGCCCCTCTAGTGCTTTGCAGTTCACAAAAACATCCAAGTCCAAAGCAATGCAAAGTGAGGTTAAGTGCTGTGCTGGCTTCTGCTTTTCAGTTTAATAATGTGCATCAGTCCTGTGAAGTCCTGTGGCACTTCAAGGCTTGAGATAATCATTGAAGTTTTGTATCAAAACACAATTTATACTGGCAAACTTCCCATTTACCTTCCAGTCTTTTTACTTGATGAAGAGCAGATTCTTTTGTGTAATCTTTTTTTTTTTCCTTCCCCCTAGTGTTTGCTTGCTGCAGCTCTTAAATCTTTGGGCCCTCTTACCTGCTACCAAAAAAAATAAACAACCATAATCTGCATTCTCCATTTATTACTTTTCACTCCCACCTGCTGCAGTCCTGCCCTAAAGACCAACAAAACCATGTCATTTTACATATTCCTGAGATTACTGAGGTAAATCTTCAGTCAGCAGCAGTAAGCTGCACAGCAGCCTTGCTGCCTGTCAGAGACTGAGCAGTCTCCAACTGCTTCTCTTATGCTTTTAAACCACTGTTGCTCTGGGAAGAAGTATTGTGATCTTAAGTTAGCATGTTCTGTTCTCTTTCAGCAGTGTCTGGCAAAACAATTAAGCTACCACCTGTGTATTGTAGTTTAAATGCAAGGATCTTTTTTTTTCTTCAAACAGCAAGGAGTTATTACAACAATACTTAAGTCTTCACCTGTTTTACAGGACAGAAAAAAGGCTCTGGAGGAGATGATTGGATATTACCGCTTCTGTAGCTCTTGTGAAGAATTTCAGTCATGGATGAAAGATAAAGAGAACATTTTCCGGACTCTTCAGCCTCAAGCGGACAATGTGGAGGTCATGCAGCAGAAATACCAGGTACCTCTTGTCCCTGCTCACAGATTACATCTTTTAAATCAGATTGATCTTGGGAGAACAGATGAAGTTGAGAAATGAAGTTTTGAGAGTCTTTTCATTCATTTCAACTTACAGAGCTATACGCATAGATCAGATACTTTCGTATAAACTATTCCAAGCTTATTGAAGCTGATGTAATTATGTCCCTTTAACTTCTCCTGTGGACATGGTATCCTGTACAAATATCATGGTATAAAAGGACTCTTTTTGTGGTTTGTCTTATGCCACTTGAAGAAAAATGCCAGATGATGAAAATAAACCTGCAGTGCACTTGCATCCCAGTGGAGTTGGACATACGTGCGTAGGCGTAGTGTGCACACAGGGGAGGTCAGGAGGGTTATAGGGGAACTACATCCACAGGTGTGTATGGTGTTCAGCAGACAGGTAAATGGAGAAGCCAACTCTGAAAGTCAGATGTGAGTCGATATGATGCATTATTGAGAATTGTGTCCATAGAAATGGAAAAAACCTCAAGTTCTGCATTTTTGTATATTTTCTGTTTTAGAACTTTTTAATGGAACTGGCTGCAGGCAAAGGCCAGCTGGGAGATATTAAAAACTTAGCTGTTAAATATGGAAAGATCAGTCCCAGCAAGTATTCTGAGATCCAGGTTTGGCTGGAAGAGATCAACAGCAGGTAAAAGTGCTACTGATAAAAGAGAGGATTGTCTCATGGGGGCAATCAGATATCTGACCTTTCACACCCGATCTAGACTACACTGAGAGATTACCCATCTGATAGGTTTTTAACTCCCAGAATTGGCCTGAGGTTTGCTGGATTCAGGGGCGGCTGTTGCCATCAGACAGGGACTGGGGCAAAGGGGCAGGGACTGCTCCCTGGGGCCTGGGCTGGGCCTCGCAGCCGGGGACCTGNGGTGGGAGGGCATCCTGTAGTCCCCATGGGCCGACTAGTCTGTGGTGAGGGGGCAGGGCTGCAGCCTGGCCGGGAAGCCCATTTTTTGTGTGAGGCCTGGGCCTGGGCCAGACTGTCAAGATGCAGCGAAGGTCATCTGCTCCCTTTGGGATGGGGAGCCAGCATGGACAGAGGGGCCTCAGCATGCAGGGCCTGTCCCACAGGGAGGTGAGCAGGGCAGGCCTGCGATGGCAGTTAGGGCCAGAGGTGAGTCCCAGTTCTCAGAGCTGCCTGGCAGCCTGCCCCACTGTCACCAGTGGGAAGGGGGCAGCCCTCAGCTGCACTGGCTCTAGGCTGGCCCTGAGGCTGGTGTCTTGGCTCCAGGACTGGGGGCTGCTTCTAGGCCCCTGACACCAAGATACTTAAACTGCAGCAATGTGTGTGTGTGTGTGTTAAAGCACAATGTGAATCAAACCCTGTTTGACTTCACCAAGTATGTTTAGTACCTGTTGTGTACGTATTCTTGGCACCACACCCCCCATCTGGAACTAAGAGGCACAGCTGGGTCCTGATTTTGACTACTGTTATTTATTGGCATCGTGTCTAGTGTGTTCTGGTCACCTGAGCAGGGTCTCCTTGCTTGAGATAGCACTGAGATGAACTTTTGAGGCTGCAGGGGTGTGCTAATGTTCACCCCTTCAGCCCACTTAAGTCCTGATGAAATGTTTATACAAGACTTTTTCTGAATAGAAAAGGGATATAGCTCATGTATAATTAAGCTATATATAAATTGAATCTGCTCTCTAGGTGAAGATAAGTTTTGGGGTAGTGGCTTGAGGCTAGAAGCAAGTAATTGGATTATCTCTCTCCAAGGTGGGAACGCATGGAAACTCTGAAGGAGGAGAAGGGCTCTGAGCTGATTGGAGTGGCTGATGTGAGGACATTTCTCCAGGACTGTCAGAGCATAGGAGTACTACTGCAAGACAAGATGGTCCAACTTGGGGATCTGGAACCAGGGAACTCACTTGCTGGGCTGGAGTCAGACAAGCGCAAACTGTCTACAGTTGAGAGAGAGGTCCTGGTGATAGAGAGGAAAATTGAATATTTGAGGAGTGTTGCAAAATCGTAAGGAACCTGCTCTTTGTTTCCATATTCTTTGCTAGTTCTCTAAGATAATGTTGTAAATTATGGCTGTAAAGAGAATGAGCAGCTTGTGAAGTTTCTGTCAAAGTTTCTCTTTCTAGCAACCTGAAGAACTGACTTGCCTGCTGGATTGAGGTCATCTCTCTTGAGTATGGTTGGGTGACTGGTGAAGTGATTGCTTCCAGACTCCACTGTTGTAGGAGGATAAATACTACAGGATGCTTGGGGGTCTAACAAGTTATCTCTACTAATGGGAGTTACTTCCACATTTTGATACCCTAGGTATCATTTAGGTCCTGAAAGAGGATAATCAGGGGAAGCAAGGACGCAGGAAGAAAGATAGCAGAGAATTGTGCACAGGAGTTTAAATTTTAAATATGAATTTAAAGTTTTTTACTTCTTTAAGTTTTCTGTACATTCACAATGAAAATTATTCATTGAACCACAAAAGTGTCACCAGAGTCTTTCACAGGGATGCACTTTCTGTAGTACACCATATTCACACCAATATTTCTTGCTAATGTGGAGTATTTGTTGCCTTAGCTGACTTTCTTTTTAATGGAAATGTAAATATCCAAATCCGATCCTTTTAAGGAGTATTAGTTCAAGCTCTAAATGCCTGAAGTGTTCATCTAATCAAATGTATTTTATTTCCTCTTGTAGGATTAAGGACACCAACCCTGCAGAGAGCAGGGCCATCACTGAGCAGGTGGACAACATGGAGAGGCTTCTGGCAAAGCTCAAGCTGGAGACCCAAAAGAAGTGGGACATTCTACAGCAGGCCCAAAATCAACAGTCCTTCCTGCAAGACAGCCGTAGGCTCCTGCTGTGGGCAGAAGGCATTGGGGAGAAACTGAGCAGTGAAGAAATGGGTGTGGACGTGGCTTCTGCAGAGCAATTGCTGAAGGAGCATCAGGACCTGCTGAAAGAAATCAGGTCTCAGAAAGAAAGGTAGAGAGATTTCGTTAGGGTGGGCAGAGTGGGGTGATATGACAACAGTACTGTGAAGATGAAACATGTCTATCATGTACATAAATTGCGTATGAAAGTGATACTGAGAGTTTATTCAAATGCTCTTGAAACTTAGTGTCAAGAGGACACTGCAGAACACAAAATCCAGTTAGTTTTTGCATACTTATCCCGATGGCTGACGAGGGGAAAGGAGGAGCTGTATATTTGGAGTAGTATTCCGAAAGCTCTCCTGGCACTTGGATAGTGCCATCTGCACTTTATTTCAGTTCCCCCAGTCCTTCCCTTCTCAGGCCTTATGCTTCCAGTTGCCATCATCTTCAGTTCTCCTTCTGCACTGTTATGAAGTTCCAGATACTGAGTTGGCCCTCCTCTCCCTTTTAATGGAAAAGCCTGCTTGTATGGGCTTTCAATCCAAATGGAGAAAGCTTACCTACTGCCTCCAGCATGTATCCCTGAGCAACCAACCAGCTGCACTTTGTAGTGTACAACCATGGCTAGCAGAAAAAGAGTGAAAGGGAGGGAGGGAAGCTTAATGTCTAGGCATTGCCAAGAAAGCAAAGAGCTGTGATGAAAGAGAATTCATATACCCTCATGCAGTGAGNCGTTTTTTTTTTTTTTTTTTTTTTTTTTTTGACTCTGGGAAGATTTCTGCAGCTGGAAGAGCTAGGGCACAAAGTAATCCACGAACAACCCAGTAATGACAGGACTGTAGATGTCCACCAGTCCATGGAGAGGCTTTCCAAGGAGAACAAAGAGCTGGAAAACATGTGGGAACAGCGACGGAAAAAGCTGCAGGACAGCCTGGAATTGCAGAAGTTTAATAGGGAGGGAGACCGTATCAATGCAGCCCTCTCTGGCCATGAGGCTTTCCTCCGGGGGGATGACCTTGGGGTATGTACCGCAGCTGATACTGTTTTCTCCTACTTCATCTCCCCATCAAGGCACTAGCAACAATTTTCTTAATTAGATCAGTTTCCTAATTCTTATGGTCATGGAATTTTTAATACCTGGAAACTAGACTTTAATGTTCTGATTAATGTTCTTATGTTCTTACTCAATGAGAATGAAGCTCATTGTCTCTCAAAAAAAAAATCTTAAAAACAGCTAGAGTTGTGATTTGTTGCTGTGTTTGTACATGTCAGACGGTTTATATACAATTGACTCATCAGTTTGGTGGCTAAACCATTTAAAAAAAAGGCTTTGGCTTGAACATAATTTTATTTTTTTTGTGAAGTAAAAACCTGACTTTAAAAAAATGAAGTCTTTTCTTTTCATTGAGTATTTTAAGAACATTAAAGCCAATTAAGGGAAAAAACAAATGCAGGTACTATTCACAAGATCAGTGAAGGTGGAGGTTGTGGTATCTCACCACCTTTTACGTTTTCAGCTGAAACTGAAACCTCAATACTTTTTGGGTCAGCTTAGTGGAGTAAAGTTTTGCTTGTTACAACCTTTCATGTTGCATGTACCTAGATGTGCCAGAGTGCTGGCATAAATTCAGAATGCAGATTTTCTTAAAAGGTGAAAATGAAACCATAATGGAAACATAAAACTGAAAAACCAGATATGATACAAACCTAAACACCTGCTGCTTGTTTGCAGCCCTGAGCATCCTTAGGCACATGCAAAATGTACACTCTATCTCCTGCCTGAAAGGGAAGGGGGAAAATAAGGTCCAAAATTTTTTTTCGTTGCTATAGAAACAACATATGACCAAGAAAAAACTTGATCAAATTTTCTTCCTTAAATGCAGGACCATGTAGATGCTGTTCGAAGCCTGCTGAAGCAACATCAGGAATTTGAACAACTCCTGATGGCACTGAAGAGACGAGTGGAGGCACTTAATGAAAATGGGGTGAACCTGACTGAGAGCAGGCACTTTGCGTCTCACGTGTGAGTCCAAACTCCTTCCTTTTTTATTTAGCTTTAATAAAAAATCCAGTGTGATTAGGGTGATATGAAAAACTTTCTCTGAGCCAGGATTTAGCTGACCTTCAAGCTGTGGTCTGCTGGATGGGGGCGGGGGGATTTTTAAAAAAAATACAGACTTCCTGTGCTCTCAGGACAAATAAGTGAAATGCTTTAGGTTAAAAGTGGCATTTGACAGAACGCTAGAATAATTTGTCTTGTATCGTAAATTACATATAGTGTTAAAACTTCTTTAATGTAAACTCATTAAATGCTTACATAAAACAAATGTTCATTTATTGGTATGACATGTTAGAATTAATGTTTGCTGCTAAAAAGTTACAGAAGACTTCACAAGGAAATAACTCATCAGTAGCAGCTTCTTATGGTTTTGTTGAAGCTGAACTGTCATCTCTAATTCCTTTACTGTGCTAGAGCCACTACGATCTAGTAAGGGGACCTCTGCATAAACAAGAATTAGAAATATAGGGTCAGAATGGACGTCTTGGGTCAAAAAGACTATGTTCTTGTGATGACAGTCATAATTTCTTGAAAATTCCCTCCACAAATTTATGAAACTTCTCTTAAAATCTGATTTCTTGCCAGTACTACTACCATTAAAAGGCCATTCCAGAGCCTCATCACACTTACATCACAGAGAAAATTGTTAGTTAAGGTGGGATATTTGGGAAAGAGAAAGGTCTGGCTCTTTTAGTCACACGTACATAACTGCAATTCACTAATGTAACAGCCATATAACAGTAAAATCCAGAGCAGCTGGCAAGCAATAGCTGCTTTCCAGACAAGCCCAGCATGGTCATGGGACAGGGCTGTATATCCCTTTGTCCTGTCAACAGAGGTGTTGAACTAGATTCCATTTATATCATAGTCATGACTACAGTACAACCAAGGGGAACCAATATGACTAGTACTGCATTGGACTTCCTGTTTTTCTTGGTAGTATTCAAGAGAGAACTGTCACTCTTCAGCAAAGGTGGGAGCGGCTGATACAAAGCAATGCCAAGAGAAAACAGAGGTTGTTGGATTCCCTACAGCTGCAGGTAAAAGGACTGATACTGCAGATTTGGTCAGGCATGTGTGAAATAATCTTACCCTTTATCTTAATATGGGACAAATCTCAAACTGCTTAGCTTTCCTGCTGCAGCTTACTTTCTCTGGCTGCAAGGCAGAGAATTTCACTTTCCAGGGAGCAGGCGATGCATTGGTGATAAGTGTTACAAAGACATAACCATAGCAAAATACCAAAACAAAAATGGAGATGAATGAAAAAAATCAACAGAATATTTTGTCTATTGGATAAGTTTATTCAGCTCATTACTTATTATTGCTCTGGGCCTTAATATTTTGTCACAGTTACTTACAGTAACTGTACTTTTGGCACCAAATTTAGCTTCCAGTGCTGAGATACAAAGTTATACTGGAGGATTGGACCCCTTATGGTTAAAACAGTCTGTCAAAAATGCAAGCCTTCACTGACAATTAAAGGCAACAAATTAGTAAATGTGATAAAAATGGGACTAACAGATATTACTTGTGAATGGTTCAAGATCATACCTCTTCAATTAAGGGTGTTGATTATGTAGAACAACATCAATATGAAAATATATCACATTTCCTAACTGTTAGAAAAAAAAAACCAGGGCTTGATCCTAACAGCAAGGACACACTGCAAACCCACACAGAATGAGAAGTTAAATCAATTTAATCCTGTTTGTTTCTGTAAGGAGTTTAATCGTGATGCTGCTGAGCTTTTCATATGGATAGAAGAGAAGTACAAGATTGCATCAGATGAATCCTATCGTGATCCAACAAATGTTCTACGCAAACTGAAGTGGCATGAGGCTGCTGAGAAGGAAATGATGGCTAATGAGGAGCACTTTGCAACACTAATAAAGGTGAAGGCAGTTTTGGAGCTAAATCTTCTATCTTGTCCCAAACTTCATAGATGCTAATCTGCTCAAAAAAAATGATGTGCTGTATTTCTCCAGAAAGGAAATCAGCTGACTCAAGACAAACATTATGCTGAAGTTTCTATCCAGGAGAAGATGTCAGAGCTTCAAAAGAAATGGAAGGAATTGTATGGCAAAATGATAGAGCGAGGTGACAAGCTGAGACAAGCTGGGCAGCAAGAACAGCTCATGGAACTGCTCCAGGTCAGGAGGTGATGGGGAACAGAGGGGAGGAATGGCCTAGGAGCCTGGTTCTTCTGCTGTGTGGTCCTCACAAAAAAGAACAGAATACCATCCAGATAAAAGTGTGTTTTAAGGTGTCTATTTTGTCTACAGTCTCAGGAGAGAAAAACCAATGTAACGCTGACCAAGCTCACTCCAAAGCTATGAGCAGGTCAACAATGCCAGCACAGTGCCAAGACACAAAGCTGTTGAACTCATGCTCAGCACTGCATCTGTGTGGCCATCCTGTACTGAGAAGACAATCAAAACTCTCTGTATGGGTCAATGTTGTGCAGACATCCCTGCTTGCTTGGAGGCAGTTTGGGAGCTGGAAGAGTGGCGCTGTATTAAGTACATTGTCATCCAGGCAAATTGTAGAAGAGGAACAATGTGCTGTGAAGCTGTTTCAATACCAGTATGTCATGGAACTGCTGTTGTGTTGTAGCTACAGTCTGAAGCCTTTGAAGATTGTTTTGTATTATGTCACTGAAGATAGTTCAAAGAGACTGTTTTTAATGATGTGCTTTAGTGTCTCAGAGAGAAGAGTACTCCAAAGCTGTGCAAAACAAAATATTCCCAGGAGATGCCTCTTAGAGACACCTGGCCATCATGTTACCAAGAAAGGACATATGGATTTAAAAATTGTGTCCAGAAAATGGTCATGGGAGGGGCTGAGTGAGCGAAAATTATGTTGACAGGTCAGTATGAGTGTGCTGTAATATTTTCCTGGCAGGATGCCAAAAAGAAGATAGAGAAAATTGAGAAAGTTCTTCAGGAATGTGAGACAGGCCATGATTTGCGCTCCAGCCGTGATCTACTCAAGCAGCACAGGCAGCTGGAAAATGACACACGTAAGCTGGCAGAGAAAATGAACTCTATTGTATCTCATGCGAGGAAAATGGCTACCAACCACTTTGACTCCCAGAGGATTCTGGATGAAACACAGAAATATCTGAAAAGGTGAGGTGTTACTCTCTTTGTCTCCACCCCTTGTGACAAATAGCATTTTTTGTTCAACCTTCTAGAAAATGTCTTTTCATTGATTAGGTTTAACCCATATTCGGGAATGATTTCTCCTCACAGTTGTACCACAACTATGCTTTGATCTGCACCTACACAGCTGCCTGTTGACCCAACTCAACCTTTATTACTGGACCTTGCTCCTTGCCTGTTGCACTCCTCCCCTAGTCCTTTGCTTATCTATAGGTCATCCACTGCTTTCTAACTTTCCGGATGTCTGCTGGAAATAAAACACGTCAGAGAGCAAGCAGTCTAGGAGGTTCCTGGCGTGTGTGGAAGACAACTTCCTGACACAGCTGGTAGGGGAGCCTACCGGGGAGGAGCCTCGCCAAACCTCCTGTTTACAAACAGGGAAGGACTG
>VYZV01021238.1:878-15681 GCA_013401275.1 Pandion haliaetus | reverse complement strand
TACCATCTTCTAATTCATTCTCTTGCACAATACAGGGATCCAAACACCCATTACTTTGTGGATCTGTTCTTTTAAAGCATATTCCTAAACTGGTGCTTTTCTCTCCACGGAAAATGAGTATTTTCTCATGTATACTTTGTAGACACCTCATCTACTATAGAACTTTAAAGTAACAAGTACATGCATATTTTAAGCTCATTTTGCCCCATTTCTAATTCCACAAGATTTCTCTTGGTACACCACCAGTTTTTGCAAACCACATGCCAACTGTTTTCAGAACAAATAAGGAGAATAAAAACTGGAGTCAAGTTGTAGCATCGGATAAATATCAACAGAACTGATGTGAAAAAGAGTTTGCGATTTTCAGACCTGAACTGTAGTTACTGTAGTGTCACCATAAAATTGTCTGATTAAATTAGATGAAGTTGTTTATCTTGAGGAGTTCTTTTCTTTACTACAGTCATTTGATAGCCTAAATACTTTCATTTCAGGAAACTAACTGAAAGGAATTTTGCAAGCAATGAGTGCTGGCCTGAGTTAGTTGTCTGGAAATTACTGAGAGATACAGTTGGTAAATTCTTGGTGATTTCTGGAAATCCCACCCTTCAATCCCAGGCTGCACTAGTGTACATTTTAAAGAGAGAGGGAAAAGTAAAATCAAAAAATGGTAGAGCAAAGCTCAAACTCAAATTAGGAGGATAGTTCATTAGTTTAAGTTTTGCAAACCAGGGTTTATAACTTCATTCAGCTGTGGCCATTCTATGATAGAGATATGTCACTACATAAAGAGCTACAAGAGACAGGAGGATAGCAATCCTGAGATACAAGGTTTAACTCTGATCACACAACACAAACTGTCCTGGAGAATTAGTCAGCTCAGAAGGTATGGCTTGCAAAAAGTAGCAATTTAAACAACAAATTTTTTTTTAAATCAGCCAGTTAGGCACAAAGAAGAAGATCATACTAGAAAATCCTCTCATGTCTGAAGGTGGCTTAAGTGTCTAATTCAAAGCTGCAAAGATATGTTCATACATATGTGTGTGTAGATATACCTATAGAAGGTAAATCATGTGCCCGCATTCCTTCCTCTGCTTAGTACACATGCCCTCCCTCCCAAAAAAGTACTGTATCAGCCAGACCAAAAGCTAAACTGCAAAGAGGTAGTGCTTCTCTCTGTACTTTATTCTCTGTTTAGATTAGCATGAAAAAATCCAGATGGGTCTATCCAATTTCTCTTCTACAGTGCTCTTTGCAAAGTCACTTCTTCAAGTGCAGGAGAACCCAGTAAACTGTAGGGTGCTTCCAGGAAGTGAAGATGAGGCGTGATATTTGGTTTCCCATATTTAACTCCTGTTTCAAGAAAGATACTGCATTCTGGGAGCACAAAGGCAGTGAGGTTTTCCTAAGCTGCCTTCCAGGAGTTAATAAACACTTCTGCCAAAATCAGGACCCTTCTGCAGGAGGCCCTGTGCAGGCATGTAGTAAGAGAGAGCAAACTCCAAACCCAACCCCAGAGGACTCACGTTCTAAATAGACCAGAAAATGTGTGGGAGGCCTCAAAAAGAGCAGCTCAGTGACCAAACCAGGAATAAAATCTGGGTTTATTTGCTCCCAGGAACCTCTCTGCTGCTACTAGCACTGAGTGAATTGCTCTGGTCTATCCATTCCCATGTGAGTCAGTCAGCTGAAAAAAGCGGGAAGGCCAGAAAGTAGCCTAGAAACAGCTCTGGGATAAATTAGCTCTTTACGTAAAATTATTTCATTTACTATTTCATTGAAGTGAGCAAGCTAGAGACCACGTTGTGGTTCTGCAGCTGAACAGAGTGGCATCAAGCAGGACAACACTCATTTAAAACAAACAAATGTCAAATTCTTGCCTGCCATGGATCCTGATGCTCAGTGGTTGCCCCTGCTTGAATGAGGCACCAATAGCTTTCAGCAGAGCTTGGTGACGTACATCCTTCCATAGAGTTGGACACATGCCGTTCTGTTGGATGTACATTGTGTTCCGTGGACACACTAAATCTGTGTTCTCAGTACTTTACATGTGACTCAGAAGGAAAGTATTGATAGTGGATATGGCAGTAGATTGCACATGGCATTGAACTTTACACATTAGGCTTGCTAGGAGATATTGCCACCTATTGTTTTCTATCTTGATTGCATTGCTTTCTTAAAAAGTAATTGTTTGCTGCATTTTAACAATGTTCCAGATAGAAACTTTACAAGATGAAAATCTGCATTTTGTTATTGCAGTTAAATACACAGATGATTTTCAAGGAGTAACGGGTCTTTACCTATCTTAGTGGTTTCTTTAGCAAATGTCACTGTAATACTCAAATTTTGCATGGACCTGTAGAGTCAAGCTTATGTCAAATTTCATAGTATTTTCCTTCCTTAAGTTCTAGACAGCTCTGAATGTGTTATCATTCACATGAAAAGACTCCCAGTTAGTTAGAAAAGTGTATAAAAATGTATGTTTCTGCTTCTTTTAGAAATAGTCAGATGTTGTCATACTAAGCTGTTTTGTTTGCTCTAGAGAAAAAAGAAATAAAAAGACCTCTTGAGTAGTGTAAGCATTTGGTTTTCTTTTAGGTAGTTTATTTACTGCAATACAGATCCCTGACAACCAAAACTTTTCATGAGTTTGTCTTGATTTTGCTGAATTTCTTTGGTCAGACTAGCCAATCTATTTAATTTTAAAATTTACCTATATTAAATGAAAACCATTCAAAAAGGAAATGAACTAAAAATTCCCTGGAAATTAAATTACTTTGTTTCACTTCAACTGAAACATTTGCTTGAAACCAACTACCTCTCACTGTTTTTGTCTTTTTAATATGAAAATCTAACAATTTTATTCTCAAATGAGGTCACAACTCTTCTTCTCAGCATTTTTTTTTCTTTTAATGAAAAATATAATTATATGCCTGACATAATGATCTACTTCCTCTGATCCTTGTTGTATGACTAGTTGCAAAGTTATTCAACTGCATCTGTCTTGAAGTGGCTTGAAGACTCAAATGCAGAAACTGATATAGCAATATCAGGGCATGGAAAGTCAAAATTAAAAGTCCTGATACAACTTGGAAGCTGCTGGATGAACAGGAATGTTACCCCCAGGGGAATTTCCCTATCAGTTATTCAAGCCACTGTCCCAGTCATTATGAGTGACATTTCTTTCTGTACAGTTCCCAAAGAAGGGGATATGATATCAGGACTTTTTCATCAAGGCATTGAACGCAGGCTATCATAAGAAAACGTGGCAGCTAGTTGCACATGCCTTTCCAGCAGAGCAGGCTGTTTTGTGTCACCATGAAGCCAAGCTGTAGCACGCTGATACTGAGAAAGAACGGGAGTCCCAAGGGTCACAGCTGAACATAGGCTTTGTGGAATGGCACAGTGGGAAGAGATTTTTAAAAATCCTAAACAACAACAACAAAACCTTATGCAGAGAAAGAGACAGAAAAAGACCAAACAACTCTCCACTGTGTTTTTGATAAAAAAGTCAAGTGCAGTTGTAGCCATAGTCAAGCACAACAACAGAACTAGGACACATGAGTTCAGAATTATACAGTGCTTTGTCAGGGATTACTGGACAAATTAGTTCTGAGCATTAGACAGAGTCCAAACGGTATTTATTATCTCAACATTTAATTTCATCTTGAGGTTACTCTAAATCCTGTTCAAGCTCATTTCTTGTTACTGGCATTCTAGTGCATCCTCTGATATGTTCATTATTTCATCCTGTAGTTACATAGTAATTCTCTTTTAAGGACAGTTTTTCCTGAGCCCTATTCATTACCAGGTTCAAGAGTACTGTTATATGATTTCAGAATTACTTACAGATTATATTGAAAAACTTACATTAAATTAGTAGGAAAGTCAAGATTTGTAAGCTTTATATAGAAGATGTTATCCAAAGGAATTGTACTGCTTGTGGAAAGCAACTGGGAAAGAAATTTAGATTAAATTAGTACAGAATCACCAACCAGCTTTTTGTAGATCCACAGAATCAGCGGATGTTTCACCTCCTAACATCTTCAGATCATGTCTTTCTGGAAAGAATGCATTAGTTAAATGTAAAAATTGTGTTTAATGTACAGATATATAAATTAAAGCTATAATTTAGTTATATAGCAAGGTTAGATTAGCTGATTTAATGATTGCTCTGCCCTAAAACTCTCCAGCCCAGAAAGAGCATCCCAGAAAAGGAAGAAAACTTTACAGGAGGTTTTCTTAATTTTTGTCATATTCATCTCAGAACACTTTGAAAGCATAACATAATAGTAGCTGAAGTCAGAGGCAATAAACTTGTATGACTTCATATCACTTGGGAATGGCATTCAGCCATTTTCCTACAGCTTTCCATGATAAATGTTCTAAGGCTTTGTTTTTAAAAGTTACAAATGGGTGGATACTTTGGTGACTTTTTTTTTTTTTAAATATTGATTTGAATTTAATTTTTTGGATGCTTTAATAAAACTTAAACCTCATTAGACTTGTGTTTTTATATTTGTAGGAACACTATGTGGAGTTTTATAGTTTACCAGAATCTACAGAGATTAATTTTTATTTTTTTATTTTTTGCTCAAGGATCAACAATTGGTAGATAGTTTCCTTGATATTCTGCAATACTGGTGATTTAGTTTTTTATCACGCAAACACTCATCAGTTCTGCTACAACACATAGATCTTTTTTCTCTGCCATCTGATCTAAGCTGGCACGGAAGAAAGTCAATCACTAAATAAATAAATAAATGAAATTAAGACAAATAAACTTCCTACTAGCTGTGGACTAGCCTGAGAGGAGACTAAATTTTAATGAACTCACACAGTGGTATCGGTGCTAAGTAGATATTAGAATGTGTAAAGTATATTTTTTTATAGTTTGACTAACTCAAAATCACTAAATTTGACTGAACGTAAAATGATAGAATCATAGGATAATGCAAGCTGGAAGGGGCCTCAGGAGGTCATGGCACTTGCTCACAGCGGAGTCAGCTATGAGATCAGACCAGGTTGCTCAGGGCATTATCCTGCCAGGTGTTGAAAACCTCCAAAAACGGAGCCTACACAACCTCTCTGGGTACCTGTTTCTGACCTAACTGGGATTAAAGTAAATGTGACTGGTTTTACATATTTTGATATATTAAGAAAATAAAAGAAAAATAAAATTGTTTAGCTTGGTGGGTTTATTTCAGACTGGAATAAAACACTTTTTCCATTTCCAACAGATAAAAGAAAGTGAGGGCTAAATTCAACAGAGTCCATGGGAGGAGGTAGTACTAATTCTCTCCCACCCAGCAGCAGGGATTACAGAATACAGCCAAGATATCTGATACTGTCTCAATTCTCTAATTTGTTTCTGGGCATTGGAAGCCACCTCTTACTACTTCCAGAAAAATACCTTATCTTATACAACTGCAGGCTACAGGGGTGGGAGGAAGCCATGCTGTTTTGAAACTGGAAGTGGGTGGATTTGAACTGAAGTCACAAGCAAGCAGCTGGGTATCTTCATAACTAAGTAAACTTCACTGAGACTGAAATCACTCATGATGGAGCTAGATCACTATGTGTATTTAAATGATCATGAAGACAGAGAACAAGAGTATGAAAGTGACTTAGTGGCCCAGCAATTAGCCATGTACCCAGGAAGTCCTGATCTGTGCTCTGGGGCACATTTCATTATTCTTTAACTGTCTTTATAGACAGTTCAGCTAGAACTGTCTTATCGCCAGGAGGAATATGTCTTACAATATCCAATAGATTGTCCTTTTGGCAATGTCTTAGATGGTATGATAGTACGATTAAAATTTCCAGATGCAGGGAAATGAAAAAAGGTATTTTGTGAGCATGCCAAAATCCCTTGTCTCTAAGTTTTTGATATAAAGGTGGCACCTTATTCTCCTCTGACACCTTTATTCTTCCATGTATGTGTACTGCATATGTATGACAGAAATAGCAGTTTTCAGTAAATTCATAACAAATCTAACTTTACCTAGAAATTCTATAAGGCTCCAGCCTGAACCATTTCCCACTCTCTTCACAAACACTTGGCCTTGGGCTTATCCTTGGTATACGCCCTATCAAATCTAACGTCGAATTGTTCAGTCAACTTCCACCATCACTTCACTAATGGTGCCAGTTCTTATCATCATCTCACAGACGCCTCTGCACCCTCTCCCACTTCCCCTCATGCTTGGGAACAAATTCTCCTCCATATTTTCAATCAGGCTATTGTTGCCTTCTCTATCCTTGAAACCTGCTTCTGGTGAGACACCAGCATTGAGGATATTTAGGTCTACCTAGATTATACGTTATTTAACTGTCCTTGTATATCAGGACTTTAATGCTGTTTAGGATTTACTACACATAACTGTAATAGAATTAATAAGTAGTAACAGATCTTATACTAAGATTGAGAAGGGTAAGACCTCTTACAGGGAGGTGAATCCCTGCTTATTCCTAGAATTGTGTATCACAGCTTAGCCAAAGGACTATTTAAGACCAAAATTTAATTCTCCAGAAGTTGTTTGTCCAGGGAAGAATAACTTATGAAAGTGGCACAAAAATGCCAAAAGATGTGCATTGTCAGAAATACGATTTAGACAGGTAGGCTAAAACATAAGTAAGAATGTGGCCATGAATGACCAAAATTATGGCTCTTTTGAGACACTTCACTGACTCAAGTGGATGTTGTTTAAAGACAAACTGATTTCAGACACTTTGATGTGTCTATATAATTTTATTTAGTAAAAAATTGTATGCAAAATATATTTTGAAATATTCACTTAATTTGGGTGAAAAGGAAAAGGGTTTTCATACAGGGCTGACTTTCTAATTTTAAGTTTAGAATTTTCTGGCATATGTGTTTCACAGGGGCTGAGTGGATCTGAGAAGAGGACGTGGAAGCATAGCCAGAAAGCCCTTGAGATCCTGTTCCATAGCAGATAAATCCAATAGATATTAACAAGGATGTTCTTGCAGGATCAAAGCTATGCCTCTAAGCCTAGACTGAGAAATACAATGCAGATGGATGTGTGAAATGTAGAGGGACAACACAATACCTGCATCTGGCCTCAATCATTCAGGAACCACAAGTCATGCCACAAATGAATTTTTTTNCGACAATTATTTTTTTTTTTTTTTTTTTTTTTTTTTTAAAGTATAGGGCCATCTGTTTTCTAAGCCATTAGGTCAGACTGGCATCACGTTTTCACCATACCTTCACAACCTCTGGAACTAGAAATGTCCTTACTTCCCTCGCCCTTTTAAATTAAAACACCTTCTCACAACCCCAGGAGCCAGGACCTCAAAGAGGAAAAGCACTACCACCAAACAGCCAAGATCTAGGCAATCTTAGGGAAGGACACAGTCACCCCCTCAGCAAGTGGTGAGGACTAAAAAGATCACCACGTGATTGCTCTTCTGCAGGGTGTGATTTTCTTCCTCAGGCATCTCCAGTTTCAGGCTGCTTTGGAGGCTATGTCCTTTGCCCCTCTGTCGTGGTTTCGGTTTCAGCCCAGCTGCTAGCAAAGCACCATGAAGCCTCTCGCTCACCCCCGACCCCCGGCCCTGGCCATGTTGGGATGAGGAGAAAATACAAAGGCAGGCTTGTGGGTCGAGACAAGGACTGGGAGGGATCACTCCCCACTTATGGTCACGGGCAAAAGACAGGCCTCAACTTGGGGAAGAAACAAAATCCATTTAATTTACTACAAATCAAATCAAACCCAAGGGTATTAGGAAGGAAAACCAAACCTCAGAACACCTTCCCCCCACTCCTCCCGCCTTCCCGGCTCAGCTCCATTCCTGGTGCTTTCTACCTCCTCCCCCCGGTGGCACAGGGGAACAGGGGATGGGGGTTGAGGTCAGCTCGCCACACATCGTCTCTGCCGCTCCTTCCTCCTCAGGGGGAAGATTCCTCTCTCGTTCCCTGCTCCACCGTGGGGTCCCTCCACGGGAGACAGTCCTTCACCAACTTCTCCAACGTGGTTCCTTTCTGCGGGCTGCAGTTCCTCACAAACTTCCCTGGTGCGGGTTCTCTCCGCGGGCTTCAGTTCTTCCCAAACTACCTTGGCGCGGGTCCTTTCTGCGGGCTGCTCTCCAGTCACACACTGCTCCAGCACGGTTTTTACCATGGAGTTACCACCATCTTGGGGGGCCTCCGCTCTACCATGGACCTCCCTGGGCTGCAGGGGGACAGCCTGCCATCTCACCACGGGCTGCAGGGCCATCAGCCCCCTCAGGCACTCCTCCTCCCCCTCCTTCTTCACTGACCTCGGTATCTGCAGAGGGGTTCCTCTCACGTTCCAACCCCACACTGCAGGTTCCCCTTCTTAAATCTGTTCTCCCAGAGGCGCCCTCACCGTCACTGATGGGGTCACCTTGGCCAGAGGCGGGTCTGACTTTTTGGAGCTGGGGGAGCTTCTAGCAGCTTCTTACAGGAGCCACCTCTGCAGCCCCCTCCCCCACTACCAAAGAAAACCGCGCCACACAAACCCATAACACCTCTTAAGCTCTGAAACAATGAACATTAATAAAGAAGACCACCAGAGAAATCTCAGAGGTTTTTGGGCCTTCTCTACCCTCTCTGTTGCTTTTGTCACCACTAAAGCAATTGGAGATTTGGCAAAAGATGATGTTTACTGTATAGGTGGCTCAAATGACCTATGGTGATTGAAAATGCCTAAGATTTAGTTTTTCTGTGTCAGAGCAAAGAATAAACATCAGTGGCTATGCAAAAGCTGAAGTCAGTTTAAATAAGTTTTAAAATATGACTTCAATATGGTTTTGTTCTTTATTAAATATTTTCATAGAATCATAGAATCGTTGAGGTTGGAAAAGACCTTTAAGATCATCAAGTCCAACTGTAAACCTAACACTATCAAGTCACCACTAAAACATGTCCCTAAGTGCAACATCTACACTTTTAAATATCTCCAGGGATGGTGACTCCACCACTTCCTTGGGCAGCCTGTTTCAACACTTGACAACCCTTTCAGTGAAGAAAGTTTTCCTAATATCCAATCTAAACCTCTCCTGGTACAACTTGAGGCTGTTTCCTCTCATCTTGTCTCGTATTGCTTGTCTCATATTGCTTGTTACTTGAGAAGAGACTGACACCACCTTGCTACAACCTCCTTTCAGGTAGTTGTAGAGAGCAATAAGGTCTCCCCTCAGCCTCCTTTTCTCCAGGCTAAACAACCCCAGTTCCCTCAGCCTCTTCTCATAGGACTTGTGCTGTAGACCCTTCACCAGCTTTGTTGCCCTTCTCTGGACAGACTNCACTCTTCCCCAAGCCTGTAGCTTTGCATGGGGTTGTTGTGACATAAGTGCAGGACCCGGCACTTGGCCTTGTTGAACCTCATACAATTGGCCTCAGCCCATTGATCCAGCCTGTCCAGATGCCTCTGTAGAGCCTTCCTACCTCCAAGCAGATCAACATTCCCACCCAACGTGGTGTTGTCTGCAAACTTACTGAGGGTGCACTCAATCCCCTCGTTCAGATCTTTGATAAAGATATTAAACAGAACTGGCCCCAGTACTGAGCCCTGGGGAACACCGCTTGTGACCTGCTGCCAGCTGGATTTAACTCCGTTCACCACAACTGTTTGGGCCTTGCCATCCAGCCCGTTTTTTAACCAGTGAAGAGTACACCTGTCCAAGCCATGAACAGCCAGTTTCTGCATGAGAATGCTATGGGAAATGGTGTCAAAGGCTTTACTAAAGCCTAGGTAGACAACATCCACAGCCTTTCCCTCATCCACTAAGCAATATCCACCTTGCCATAGAAGGATATCAGATTAGTCAAGCAGGACCTGCCTTTCATAAAGCCATGCTGACTGGGCCTGATCACCTGGTTGTCCTCTATTTGCCGCATGATGTCACTCAAGATGGTCTGCTCCAAAACCTTCCCCAGCACCAAGGTCAGGTTGACAGGCCTGTAGTTTCCCAAATCCTCCTTCTGGCCCTTCTTGTAGCTGGGCATCACATTCACTAACTTCTAGTCAAATGGGACCTCCCTGGTTAGCCAGGACTGCTGAAAAATGATTGAAAGTGGCTTGGTGAGCACTTCTGCCAGTTCCCTCACTACCCTTGGGTGGATCCCATCCGGCCCCATAGACTTGTTGTGCTCAAGTGGTGTAGCAGGTCGCTAACCATTTGCCCTCAGATTATGGGGGCTTCATTCTGCACCCCAGTCTTGTCTTCCAGCCCAGTGGGTTGGGTACCTGGAAAACTACTGGTCTTACTGTTAAAGACTGAGGCAAAGAAGGCATTAAGTACCTCAGCCTTTTCCTCAGCCTTTGTCATTATGTTTCCCCCTGCATCCAGTAAAAGATGGGCATTCTCCTTAGCCCTTCTGTTGTTTTTAAACATTTTTTATTGCCTTTTACTACAATACCCAGATTAAGTTCTAGTTGGGCTTTGACCCTTCTAATTTTCTCCCTGCAAAACCTCACGACATCCTTGTAGTCCTCCTGACTCAAAGGTCATAACCTCTCTTTTTCCTGAGTTCCAGCCAAAGCTCTCTGTTCAGCCAGGCCACCCTTCTTCACCGCCGGCTTGTCTTTTGGCACATGGGGACGGCCTGCTCCTGCGCCTTTAAGATTTCCTGCTTGAAGAATTTAAAAATATTTATACAAAATGCTTGTATCTGGTCTGTAGGAAGACTTTTAAATGTCATAGACTGAGACAGTGTATGGCACAAACATCCTATTCATAATACAACAGACTTCTTGAGAATGCTGTTTCCACTACTTTTGTCATTATCTTAATTTGAGCCAGGATTTTACCAGTTAGTGAAAGTAAATGATTCTCATTTACTCCATTTTAACAGTTCTCCCACTGACTTTATGAAACCCCAAAACTGACTTGTTTCTGAGGCAGGGATCCCCTTGCTTCTAACTAGATGAAAGTTTTGGTTGCTTTCCAAGTGGGGAAAAAGGCAAGTGCCCTTCCTGTTAGAGATTTATGGAAACATTGATAGACTTCAATCGAGAACATAGTATTAGGCAGTAACCTCTCAATAGTGTTTTTATCAAAGAAATCATCACGTAGAACCCCTCCACTACATAACTAAGATATATTTTAAACATCTGATTATACATAAATTTGTATTTCAAGCAATTTTTAGAGAAACTTAATATATTTCTGTAGAAAACTTGATTCCAGTTCTTTTAAATGCTACAGGGCCATTTCATTAGGGAACTATTCATCTTATAGAGTATAAAATGTCTTCACTTAAAATGTATTGTAGAAAAATAGATTAAAACTGTCTGTGCCTATTTTCCCTCAAAGCCATAAAGAATTTTGAAGATTCAATTCATTTTGCCTTTTTACCAGTCTTCATCCTTTGACATATTACAGACAGGCAAATTCCTTCATAATATAATGGATATGTTAAAATAAAATAGCCCACCAGCAGCCTGGCCATGAAACAGTCCCACAGGTTGTTCTAGACCTGGCCCAGAAATAACTTTATTAGAACCAGCCAAGCAAATGTGCCAGCTCATTTTCTAACTGCTGGAAAATTTAATTCCAGAACTGGCATGTGGGTGTTGCAGCTGCCCAGCTTGCCTCAGAGTGGCCAGATTTAGAGTCAACAGAGGAATAAACTAAGGGACATCACTTGTATCCACCACCACACTGAACCCTCTATAGGCAGCCAAGATGATACTGTTATACTTAGTTATTAATGATTTAATACATGTTTATTTCAACACTTTGTGTCATCAGCCAGTGATTTCATCACTTGTTCCTGAAAAGACCATAATAATGGAACTCATCAGAAGATTAATACTTCATCTGTGCAGAATGCACATGGCTGAAAAGTGGAGGCGGTTTCGTGACACCATCTCTGGTAACCATGTATTGCAGAATTAATTGCAGTGAGGACTAAAGCTCAAAAGCTGAGGTCTGAATCCAGACGTTACCAAAGTTCAGGTATGTGGGTTTGATCCAGCCTGTCCATAATACAACCTCCTCATTAACATCATGTTTCTAACAGTATTACACCAAAGCTCAGAGCAGCTCAGATGCAGGGGTTGATTTCTGTCCCATTTTCATTCAGTTACAGTTTATGGATCATTGTTTTAAACCTGGGTGTACTTTTATGATAGTATTTAAATAATAATAGTGACACAATAAACTGCAAACCCATGTAATTTATAATGTTATTGTGAGTCAAAGATAAAATATAAAATCTGAGCTTAAACTACAGTATTCTGATCCAAACTGAGATTCTCCAGTGTGTCAGTGGTTTTCATTGTCCACAAACAAAAAAAAAAAAAAAAAAAAAAAAAAAAAGGGCAAATTAACATTTGACTTACTNNNCTATTGGCTTACTGTTTCATCCAAGCATGTGTCATCTTGCAAAATGCAAGAAAAAATACAAAGAGGGGAAAATGGTCTACAAGATGTAGCAACTTCAAGCCAGCATGCATTATTTGAAATTTGTGATCTGTGGCCAAATGCTTCAATGGCAGTGACTACAATCTATCAGATATAGATGTTTTCCCCAACAAATAGTGTCAGATGTTTGTAATTTGCTTTTACAAGAAAGGGATCAGTGTTTAGATATGGTGTCATTGCAGGTACATTTGTTCAATCAGTTATCAGTAAATTGTTTAACTATGTAATATCAGTAATTTTTAAATTTGTTATCAGTAAATTACTGAAAACTGTTTTGATTTCACATGGCAACTTGAATCATAACAAATCCCTCTTCTACCTGATTTTACTTAATTTTATTAAAGAGTTCTTTATCTTTTTGGTGAGGTTTCAAAGCAGGCACCTAGCAGAGTTGGCTTCCATTCCTTTCCAAATTTACTAAGATGCTGCTGTTGTTGCATGGTTTTGTTTAGCTGGTTTTCACTGGCATAACTCAGCTGTGACACTGATCCCAAATAATATGTCTGCATTCAGGTGGGAAGTCAGTCTCTTTTGCAAAATCAGCTAATTAAATTGAAGGTCTCTGCAATGAGGTCCACAATTGAATTATCTGCCTTGTTACTCTTATACATGGTGCCTTCCTGCTAAAACTGAGTCTCACTGATAGGACTAGCAGAGGTGTGATTTGAGAGCTATGATTTGCAAAGGTAAGTAATGAGTTTGAGTTCTTCCATTTTCTGCAAGAAATTAGATGCCTTTGAATACAGGTAAATCCTCCCTTTGTGATAAAAGGAGTATCTCAAAATCACACTCACTTTTTGCATTTTTTTTTGCCGTAGTATCAAACACAGAATATAACGTCTGAATTCTCTGAATAAGCTGCACAGAAATTCTTGATAAATGATTTTCCACACATTTAAAATAGTTGCAATATATTAAATATTGAACAGTATAAAATTATTACTTTCCATTTCATTTTATTCAGCACACTCTGGATGTTATTAAGTGACATATAACACACTATGCTATATTAACATTTCATTTATATGATCTCATATACATAGCACCCCCAGGTTTGAAAAATGAGCTATTCAGAAAGAAGGCATAATTCAGACATTATTGCCTACTGGTGGCCATTTTTTCATTGCTGGGGACAACATTGCTAACTACAAACTCCAGTCACTCTAGGCCAAACAGTTTTCCCATTATTCAGTTTACTTTCAGTTCCTTCTCAAGAAATGTCCCCTGAAATGATGGAAAGATGTTGATATATGATTCTATAGTCTATACAATTCTTTAGCTGCACATTTTGGCACTCGTGGCAATATTTTTCAGGTGTGAATCAAATAATTCTATTCTTGTCCATCTGTTTCCTGCATCCTCTGTCATTGGGCTGCTTCTACCACTACAGTTGCTGCTGTTGAAGAACTGAAGTA
Source organism: Pandion haliaetus (assembly GCA_013401275.1). Lineage (NCBI taxonomy): Eukaryota > Metazoa > Chordata > Aves > Accipitriformes > Pandionidae > Pandion > Pandion haliaetus. The sequence goes on along the minus strand of VYZV01021238.1, from coordinate 1,849 downwards.
TCTCCTCCTAACTAGCAATGTCAGATGGTGGTGATTGAGGTGTCCTTCCTTTGAATGGGCACCCAAACAAAATTACCTGTTCTCCCTCCTAAATTGCTAGGACTTCTAGTCTCTTTGTATTTTTTCTGAGTAGTCTTTTTCTCTCAGGAGACCCTTGACCTGTTCATTAGGGTCTCTAAGCATAGCTCTTAGGATCATGCAAACCTCTGAGCCAGAAGCAGAGCTGGCAGGCAGCTCAGATAAGTGTAAATGAAATTTTTCTTTTCCATCCTTCACTTTCACACCTTAACACTCAGAGCATTCTTGGGCACAGTTCCTGATGTACTTGAGTATGTGTTTAAATTTATTTTGTATTTATTTTTATTCTTGCACTACCTCTCTGCTTCATTTTTTCCATTATTTAGTGGCTTACAATGCTTCACACTGCTCACCATATATATCACTGGATAAATGTTTCTATATTATTCACTTCTGAGTCTGATGTTACACAGGAAATGGATACAAAGTGCCCCAGCACATACGCTGGGGAACCAGTACAATGTCCTCTGGTATGGCAGGGAGGCAAAGAACAGCACAAAAGGAAGATATTCACTTTAGTGTTAGCAACAGTAGCCTGAAATAGTCCTCACAGACATAAAACCAAATGGACTATTTCTATTTCATTTATAGCATTTTTGTTCCATTGTGTAGCCATGCACTTCAGTTATGTCTCAACTGACACTGACAGAAGACAAAAGACATTTGGGCTTTAAAACTGTATTTGGTCCCATTTTTATGAATTGAAACCAGAGATTCCTTTGCTGTTTAAGTTCATAGAATAATAAAATCATTTGGTTTGTAAAGGACCTCCTGAGGTTTCTAGTTCAGCGTTCTGCTCAGAGTAGGGTTAGATGTGAGGTCAGGTCAGGTTTTTCAGGACTTTTCCCAACTGTACGTAGAAAACCTACAAGAATGTAGCCTGCACAACCTCT
>VYZV01021237.1:32097-46395 GCA_013401275.1 Pandion haliaetus | reverse complement strand
TTTCCAAGCAAAGGGAAAAGGAAATTGTCTCATATTTATTAAATCCTTTTCCTATCAGGAAGTATGCATCAGGATTATATGCTTGGCAAGCAAGAGTACATATTTTGGCACATACTTCTCTCTTTGTAACTTTAACAGCCTGCCAGCATTGCAGGCAACACTAGCAGCAGTCTGTGTCCCAGACAGTTTTGATTATAAATCCCTGCTGCAGGCACTGGGGAGAAAGTACCCATCCCCATGGAGCTATTTGGTCTCTTTGGCTCCTTTTCCTTCCCTAGTGCACTGGGGAAAGAGAGGGTAAGGGATAGCTGGAGAAGGCAAGCAGATGGTCATGGTGGTAGTAACTCCTTCTGAATCCTAGTTAAATATCCGGTGAATATTGCCTAAATTTGAGGGCGTTCCAGGCTTATTGTGATGGAACCAATGGTCTGCAATCTAATTGTATCTGAAAGTTCTTCCATAAACCATTGTTTGAGTGCAGCAGCCCCCAGAATTACAAGTGGCATTGCCCACACAGGCATTCCAGAAATTTTGTATGCAGGCTTTTCTTGCTTATCAAATGCAAAGTTGATCATTATTTCTAATTTTTAAATATATGGCTAAATCTTGGAAAGTTTATCTGGGGCCAAACATAGTGTCGCAAACTTTAGTCCTCAGTCAGTGATCAGACCTGTATTGATAACTGTGCCATTTGATGTGACGGTGGCTTCCCCATTTGCACAAAAACAGGGGTAAAAATAATTGAGCACAGTTATGTTTTCTGTTAAGACTTTGATAGCGATGACCATGCTATTAAAATAGCTTAGATATTTTAAATGAAGTAAAACTTCTGAAGCATGAAGAGGCAAATGAAGAGAATAGATGTACTTGTATGGGAAAGATTCTGAGGGAAAGACTGGATGTTCAGTATCCTTGTGTTTTCAAGAATAGTTTAGTACCTTTTTTTAATGCATGGTTTTGTTTTTTTTTTTTTAGAAACTCCAAATTGTTAATATAAATATGTCTAATAAGGCTTAATAAGGTAGCTAAAGTGTTACATTAACACAGTTTGAGTATTTTATGTAAACTTGTTCTTCTAAATCATTTGAATAGAATACGGTTCTGAAATTCCATGGGAACATTCCATCTACAAATACATTTTATCATCATATTGTTGAATGAATATGAAGAGTATCAAATCCCATATGTCTTTCCAACTTATGTCTCCAAGCAAGTTTTATTGTATTTAAAACTTCCTTTAAAATGTGTAAAGGTTACATCTTAAAATCTAGGATATTCCCTTTAATATTAAAGTTAATTCTTTGGGGGACTGGAGACAAATGTGTAAGGAATATTTTGAATAATTTGTTTGACTGTAAACTGCTTTTATGGAGCAGTTAAATACATATTCTGGTTTTGGTTAAAATGTAGTGGCTTTTTTTGAGAGACATTTTTAAAGCCAGTCAGTTTTCTCAAATACTGAGGAGGTATTTAGGTTTTGAATTGCACCTTAACATAAAATGGAAACTTATCTACTGATGTTCTTTTTAACTTCATATAAGCTATGTATTGTGGTGTATTTTTGTGGCATGTAAATTCCTTATCTACATACTCAGTTGTGCAAAATGTCTGATAATAACAAACTGTTGGTGCTCTTAGCTCAATTTTATCACTTATCTGTGTTTTGATCTCAAATGTAGCTTTTTAAGTCTGCAACAAGGAAAGCTGAAGCTACAAAGAGTAAAAACTTTGGTTACTGTGCATATGGAAGCTACTCTCCATAATTCAAAGGAATTGGATTAATGCAACAATGTATTTGTTTTCTTCAAGGGAGCACAGGAGTGCTGCCAATAAAGGACTGATGAACTTACTGCAGTCTTCCATAGTTTCAATTATTTGCCACATGCAAAGTGTTTTGTATCTTACTAGAATCAAGGTACCGAATGTGACTTAGTCATGAAGATAAAGGAGGGTTGTTTTTTTTATCTAGTGTGAAATCTGAAAATTGAGTTCATAACCACTAATGTGTCTATGCTGGTTCATGAAAATATTCACAAGACTAGATTTCTCTGTACAGAGATTCAAAAAGTGGATTCTCAAAGCCAGTACCACAGCCTGTAAAGCTTGATCTTTAGCTCTAGATATCTCTCTTGAGTCAAGGATCCTGAATCTCATTTTTGAGAACTTGGTATTTCACAAGTGGTTGTAGCCCTAGGCAAGACAAAAAATAGATTACTATTACAGTTTGCCTCTAACCTTATCATATAGTTCATTCATTAAGTCGGTATTAATTAGCTGAAAAAGGGGTTATTGTTGACTTTGCACCTTAAGTCTGTTTTTATGCTATAAAGGCAACAGGAAGGTTTGATAACTTGCTACAATTCCTTCAGCAGCAGTTCTCATTTAGGGAACTTCTGCCACTGAACAGACTTTCCCTGTATCCCCCCTTTCACATAAGAGACTGCTGCTTCAACTTTCTCTACATGTCCTATGAAGGCAGAGGTACTGTCCCTTGTTTATTTTAGTTAGCTGTTTATGTGGCTTCTGCCTAAACCAGGTATGTCGAATAGTTGATTTTAGACATCAGCTGGGGAGACGCATCTTAAACCAAAATCATGAGTAATTGTAGCCTTACTAGATGGTACCTAACATCTTTCTTCCAGGTATGGAACTGCTGTTCATTCAATTTGTTAAAATTTAACTTGGTTAGGGATGGACACACTTGATGTGCACTGCAGTGAAAAGTTGAATGAAAGAGCATTGCAAATTTTTTTTTTTTTTTTAGGAATATCAGATGTTGCAAGACTTAACTGGATGGATATCATAGTTTGAAAAATGGTGCTATCTTACCTACCAGTGCAATTATGGACCTGTTTGGTATTCCTGAATGAAGTAATAATGCTTCTTATTTTAGTAAGAGACAAAAATAAGTCTTTGAAATTACTATTGAAAATACTTTATGCTTATGACGTAATTCTGACTAAACTGCAAAGCTCTTAATGACTGACGGATTGTGGAGAATAGCGGGGAATAGTTTTAAACTTAAAAATGAGCCTATGGCTGAGAAGTGCTGGCAAGTTGCAGATATTGCAGGTATCAAGAGCGGTATTGAAGAGAAAATGCAGATGTCGTACAATAGTTTTTAAAATATATATAGCCTGAGTCTGTGTAAAATGCAGGTAGCTGCTGGCAGCAGTTCAGTTAAGTGTAACTGTAAACAGAGGGACAGCTGTAAAGGAATGAAGAATTTATAGTATAGCTTTGTAGAGTAATTGCAAGCTTGAACGCAGAAGAATGTCTCCTGAGGCACTTCAGGAGGTTCCACTAAAATAATTCATAGTGAATTTAGCTGTAGCTGAGAACAAACTCATTTATATTTGTTTTGTTTCAGTACTAGTATTAGCATGATTTCCTCCTCTACCCACCCTCACCCCCTGAAAAATGAAGTTGAACCTAAATGCTTAGTTTAAAGTAAACCCCTATGAGAGCTGATAGGAATGATTATACAAATGTTTGCCAAACAGCTGCTTTTCTTTATACAAATGTTAATGTTGGGGGCAAAGTATTTGTTTTAATGTTTTTGGAAGGAGAAGGTATAGACCAAGATTACCTTTCTCATAAGCTTTGCTTAACTGTCTTTTGTCACAGAATTGATATCTAGGGTGGGGGGCTGATAAGGTCAGCAAAACCTCAGCATAAAACCAAAGGATGAGATTCTTGGGGTGGAGGCTCTGTGCTTTGCCTGCTCTAGCACAGGATCTGCTTGAATGGCTCAGGGCACTGAGCAATGTCTGCAGCCCAGTCCTCTGCCTGTGCACCTTGCCCCATCCTGTATTGGCATTTATTAGCTCTCTGTTGTGAGAGACAGAGGCAAGCTAAAGTGAAGCTTGATTCTTGCAGTATCCTTACCCCTGTTTCTATTCTCTTGGTTGAAACTGGCAGATTTCTGGGAAGCTGTCAAAGGTTGGAAATTAGGACAGAGAGGAACTAGGAACACAGTGTGAGGGCAGTGGGACTGGAGTCACTGTGCAGTGAGGCTGGGGAGGTCACTGGGGCTCCTAAACTATGGGAGGAAGGATGGAAGTGGGAGTGCTGCTGCTGCAGCAAAAATGAATTCGGCTAGAAAAAGTTAGTTTTGTCAGTGCAGCTGAGAAGCCTTGAAGTTGCGCTGCTCTGTCCCTAAACTTTCAGATCAATTAAGTGGTTAATAGTCTTAATCACATGACTGATGCTTTTTAGCTGACATTTAGTTTTTCAAGATTTGTCTCTTCTGTTACTTTTAAAAGTGTCTTTGTGATTTGCTTTTGAAAATGCATTCATAATAAGTGATACCATGCTTCTCTGATAGCTTTGCTTTTCATTAAAATGTTTCCCTTTAATTCTTTCACCTATCAAGATGCTAGAAGTAGTAAAAGGTTGAAGGAATCTGAAAAGCTTTAGTGTTTCAATAACGTGTACAAAACTTAAAGCTAAGGTAATTTGAGAAACGTGGTGCTTGACCTATGATACTGCTCTAGCTTGTTGTTGGAATCAGATGAACTAGCTAAACCAGTAAATCCACTGTGTAGAAAACAGTATTCTGGAAAAAGACCTCCTTCAACAAATACTTTATAAATAAAATAAATATGTTAACTAGTTTGAAAGTCTTTAGTTTCTTGAAAAAAGTCAATGCAGAATAACTAGTTTAATACTGGAATAAAGATGGTTGTGTCATGACAATAGAAAACTTTTTACTACTAAAAATTTCACTTGTCAAATTTGTTTCTTCCTAATATTTCTGGAGGTACTAAATCTTCACCTTTAAAACAGTTTTCTACTTGTTCTATAGTACAACCATTTGAAGAGAAGTTATCATCAGTATTTGTTGTGCCTGACATACTATTTGGTTGTCAGTCTTGGGGTTGCCCTGGCAATGGGTTCTGAAATGATCAAATGCATCCTCTCTAACTTTTAATGCATGTAGTACCATAGAAAGATGTTTCTCAGTTTCAGCAATACAGTATACCTCAAACTGGAACTGATTATATACTTACACTATATTCCAAAGGCAGCCTCAGGTTAGAGAAACTGAAAAGTCTGTATTGCAAAGTAAGATGCTGTGTGTTCCAGGATAAAATAAGTTTTCCTTGAAAATTTTATTACTGTGGAATAATTTTCTTATTGTCCTTTGGAGTCTGATACAAACAGTTGCATTGTGTCAGTCTATTAGAATTTCGAAAAGTAGATTAGGAGAATCTATCTTACTTTCAATACGGGTCTAGTCACTTCTTTTCTTTCCTTATAGTAAATATTCTTTTAATTATTTTGAAAATTTCAGAAATACTCATCATTTTAAATGAACATTGAAACAGGTCTGGTTTAACAGTCAGTAGAAAACCGAATTGTTCATAGTTGTCTAGGGCCATTCTGAAGTACCATCACTGTTGAAGCGACAGTAAACTTCTGTGCCCTGTGAGTTCACACCAAAATTTTTGTCTGTCTGAAAATCCAGGAGTCTCACATCCTTCCTCAGAAGGAAAGGGAAGCATCAGCAGTAGTTATGGGGTGGGAGTGCTGAGTGCAGTGGATCCACACGGACCCACTGTGCTATTGCTGAGTCTCAGGATGATGCTATGGTGTCCCTATGACTAGTGGGGATTCAGGTGACCATGTTTGCCCCTGTGATAGCCTGATACTGGAAATTAACTCAGAAGGGGAGCCACTTCTAGGCTGCCAGAAGCTACGTTTGCTCTAGTTGCAGACTGGCTGGGACCATGTTGTTGCTCAAGGATTAAAGTGAAGTTAATTAGTTAGGCTTTTATAAGTCTTATATAAATGTTTGTCTTATGCCTAAGTCCACAGAGACATTTCTGAAAAAACGACACTATATTTCTGATTTAATTGAGACTGAAGACTTCTGAAGTGACAGCTGGGAGTTTATAGGTAATCTGTATTAAATATCTGTATAAGTTGTATATAGTGAGGTAAATGGTCTGGCTGCCATCAGTGTGTTCTGATAGGAGACAACTTGTAGGTCAGAGAGGTAGCAGGGGTACAAAGTTAAAAAGTTAAAAAACAACTAAAACCCACNTGGTTTTTTTTTTTTTTTTTTTTTTTTTTTCTTTGGAGAGAAGCCTGATTGATAGCCTAATTTTGTGGATGAGATTGCTGGGGTGGATTTTTGTGTTGCTTTGTCTTGTTCAGATTTTACATTAACTGACAAGTGGCGGAGTCACATTTTCAGTGCATGAGTCCCAAACATGAGTGTTTCTGAATTAAAGATTCTAACCATGGTAAAGACTTGGTGTATTTGCTAGTGTTTGCTTATTGAGACGCTAGTGTGTCTGACCTCATTGGGTAGTAAATTCCAGCTTTTGTTCTCAGCCTTTTTCTGAGTGCTCGGCAGACTTTGAAACTGAATGCTGCATGAAAAATTGCTTCTCATCGACTCCTTTAGAAATTTCAACAATAGTAACCTTTGGAGCCTGAAAAGGTTTCCCGTAAAGTATTGGCTTGAATGAAAGTTACTTCAGTTCCTTCAGGTAGTTGCAGTGCTGCTCTGTTGCTTTACAGTTTTGACACCTAAACGTTGCATGTTATGGTGATTTGTAGCTTCATGAGAAAGTAAGCAGGAGTTTTGCTATATTAATCGTTTTGCTTATAAAGAAATGACTCTATATAATTTTCAGTTAACTGGAAAAAGTCATATTTTATGATACCAAACACTTCTAGAGGTTAAATTAAATGCCTTTAAATGGGGGAACAGGCATGATGCTCTTGGTACCAGTTTTGATGTGTGTATATACTTTCTTAGACATTTCTGATACACTGTGGATTTCTTATGGAAATAATTTATTAACTTTTATTGTGAAAGCAGTCACATTCAAAGCAGGTTTTCTTCTGGGAGCCAAAAATACACTTCAAGACAATAAATGCCTAAGCAGCTGCCTAGTACATGGGCTCTACTAATTAACTGGAGTGCATTGTATTAAGTGATTGAGTGTCCATATGGAAGATTAATTATACTCTGACTCATAGTCAAATCTTACTGCAATAAACAAGAAACTTCCACTGATTTGTGTGGGAATCTTTTCTGGCAAAGTTAGAGAAATACCTAATCTTTGTACATTGTGAGAACTACATTGCTGTTTTTGTCAGGTACGTTACGGAACACAGCGTAATACAAACCAGAGAGCGTGCCAAATTATCAGCATCTGCAGTTCTGCGACTTTTCTCTGGATAAATATGTGGGACTTTGGCAGGACGTACAGTGATGTCTGCCATGTCTCCCACATAGGTTACTCTCTAGCATCATACTACTGCCAAAAGGATGGGTAGGTAAGGCTTCTGTGGTTTGCCAAGGACCCTCAATGGCTGAGTGCTCACAGTGATGCTTCTTTAGTTGGGTTTCTTTTTAAATTCAGTGGTAGACCATGTCTAGATTTATCTGTATAACCTGACTGAAAAATGTTAACACTAGAAATTTGGGCTTTTTTTTACCACTATGCTTTTAATTGTATCCTGTTTTTAAAATGGAAGAGATGAGAGAACTTTAAGGAGCAGGGTATTGTGCAGGTGTTCTGCATATGGCACAAAAAATGGCAGGATTTAATGAGTTACTCTATGTGAAAATTTTTTTTTTCAACCATTCAATTTCAACAATTATCAGTTGAAAATTCTTACAAAGCTTTAGGATTTATAATAATCTAAATGATTTTCTGACCAATCTTTATAATAGAAATTTGTATGACATCTCACAGAGGAGGATATTTTCTGAGGGGTTGAGATACAAGACTATAGTATACATATATGTGTGCAAACATTTAAAAAAAAAAAAGTGTGTATACGTGTGTTTCTTGTGTGTCTAGCTTCTGTGGAACTCCTCAGCCTTGTTAGTAGCTACTAATACACAGTGATGATTCTTGGGTTAGCAATGCCTGGATCTCTTAGTACTATCTCATAGCTATTACTGATTTTACTTGCATGACTTCGTTAACCTGACTATATGAGGAGGGCTTGTTAAATGTGTGCAGGTGTATTGGTCTGACTGCTATTTTGAAACTCCTGGTTGTTGCACAGCCTGATAGCTCCCAAGCCTTAGTGTACCTTCTGCGTCTCCAGACAGCTCCTGCACTTCCAGGGGCAGCTATGCTTTTGGTCTCTCAGCACGAACAGCTGTGCTGTTTGTATCTTATGTCCTGTGAGCTACTATGATGATATTAAGATGACATTTTCTTCCATGAGCACCTGATTTGAATGAGATATTATTACTGTAATTTAATATTAAAATTTGAAGTTGTAATTAGCCTACTGTCTGTGTGAGCATGTGTTGAAGTAAACACTAGAACTATCGCTTGAAGGCTTCCTTTGTTTCTCCTGTGAAAATAGTATGAAAGACTGTGAGACTTCTAGACTTAGCCTATGGATAATCAGAGGAAAGCAACTTGTTTGTTCACAAACTTTCTGGCAGCTCTGTAATGGATCTCTCATGGCTGATACATGTGACTATGTTGCTCGTAAATTGACCATGCTTGAGTGCACTGATGATAAAATAAATGAGTGGATTATTTTTCATAATAGGCTGTTATGACTGGCAGTGATTAAATTATGAGAGGTTGCAGAACACATTCTTTGAGTGGCTACAAAGAGAGTTGTCTGTTCAAAGCAGCAGAGAAAGTACATTGTGTTTCTGTTTCTGTGTTCCTATTCTGAAAGAGTAAAGTGATGCATAAAGGAGATGGTGAGCACTATGACAGCAATGCAAGTCAGGTCCTAGTTTCAGTTTTGGTGAGTGTTAGGATGTTTGAGTTGTTAGCTATTAAAGACTTGGAATAGGTCTCCTGGGTAGTCAAGAATTGAAAGTAAACATATCACCTGTTTCAAGACATTTGCAAGTGCTATTGAAAGGTTGGTTTGGTTTGTTCATCTTACTACTTTTTAGGGAAAGCGACCCCAAAATCTCATTCATTTGTTGTATGAAAAACCACTTATATTCAATACAGTTAGTCCAGAAATTTATACGCATTCATTTTTATACCAGATTTTTTCAATTAAATTGTAAAAAAATTTCTTTCCACTGTAGTGTTACTGTATAGTTCAGGTTTCCTCACCTAATGGTAGGGCAACTCTGAAAGCTGTTGTAGCTTTTGCATTACAGCAAATGAACATAATGTGTGTAACATGTTTTTCTTACTTTTATGGTAATATCACTTTTATTCAGAAGTAATGCGATGCAGAATATTTTGTAAGTCAAACATATTTAGAGACTTCATTAAGAACTAACATTAATTACCTTAAAATTCTTGAGCTATTTCAATATTTTTTTCTCCTCTATGCACAAATGGAGTTTTTATTTTATTTTGGTTACTACAAAATATGATCTGCTAATTAGTAACGATTGTTGTTGTGGTGACTAGTGGAAAAATAACATTGACAGTTACCATGCAACCTTTATTTATAGGTTTTTTTCTCTTTTCCCATGAAACTTATGGAAACAGGGCAAATGGAGTTCTGCACAAAATGGGAAAATACTGTAGTCTGTTAGTACAGGGTATTACACGAGCTAGGGTGTAGACATCTAAGTTGGTTGATATGGTATACCTAAAGTAGTATTACTGGCACAGATATGACAGTTTAACTTCTCGGTAAGCATTTGTAAATCCTCTTCTACTACAATGTCTATTTTTTTTAACCTAGAAGACGGGGAGAAACAGAACAGTGCTTGCATGCATTTCTATGCAGAAATGATGCAGGTATTGACTAAAATATGAAAAAGACTCTTCATGGGGAATCACTTTTCCGGTGTATTTTCTGTCAGAGTGATTAGCACGGGTTATGTACAGCTTACTTTCTAACAGGTCTTTATCTGCTGTTTTGTAGTTGCTGTTTTAAGTGTCAGGCTTAATATGTTTAGTGAACTTCATATATTACTTTTTTCACATAGTGGATCTCATGCAGACTGACACAAGATGTCCCTCCAAAAATGACTGTTCCAATTTATGGGTATATATTCAGTTCAGACTTAACCAAATTATGGGGTTCATGAATGTACTGAATACAAAACAAGAGTGCTGATTGCTGCTCGAGGTGAGCCTGCTAGGCCTGACACAGCACTCCACATGCTGCTGCCTTCTGTGTGTCAGGCTCCATCCCCTCCTGACAACTGCCCTTTCAGTTCCTGCAGCAAAAATGATGATGCAAGAGGTGGGCTGTGCTGTCCAGCACCTTGCCTTTTCTCTTTCTCGTGTTCCTTAGAAGTAGTGTGTGTGTGGCACTCAAGTGAAATGCTGGAGCAGAGCTCTTCTGTGTGGAATGGGGCTGCCAGCCTTGTGGAGGGTTGTGTGGGAGTCAGTACCTCAAGGTACTGAGGTGACATGAATGGAGGAAGGGAGTATAGCAAGGAGAAAGGGACACTCGCCTTAACTAACTTTGTCTAAAATGTTTAATGTTATTGATAGATCTGGTGGTTTTGAAAGATATTTTGATGCAACTGTTGGGAAAGATTTAAACTGTATTGCACGCTGCTAGTAAACAGGGACTAATATGTGTGGTCTTCTGCACTGTGCAGAGCACTAAACCAGTGATGTTGTTGATTCTTTTTGCTGTAATTCTTTGGTCTGCAAAAAATCCCAAGAAGTCTTAATGGACAGTGAGAGGTTGAGAAAATACCAGCTTGAAAGAAAGGGTTGTTGGTATTCAGTTTTAAGCTCATCCTGTATTTACACAGCTCCAATACAAAGGGAGTCACTTGTTTCTGAAGTCTTCTGGCAAGATGGAACTACCATACACACTTGCTTGTGGACAAAAGTGTTCCTGTTTTACTCCTATGCTATTCAGCTGCAGAAGTTGTATGAAAAGCTTCCTTGGAGGGCTTATGGTCCTGAAGTAGCAAAACACACTGGATTTTCATGTGGGATTTGAATGAAGGGCGCTAACTGGGAAATAAGAGTTAACAGTTTTATTGAAACTCCACCCTGCCCATTGAGACGCTTTCAGAATGGAGAATCTGGTTCAGTAATGGTCTGGTCATTATTTTTCCTTTCACATTTCACCCACCAAGAGTACCTACATGTATGTAAAGAAAAATGAAAAGAAATCCTTGTATTTAAGGACAAATCTGCAGTGCTGCTCAATTTATTAGACTTATCTAATATATGAATAGGATAATGCATATTAGAGCCTTGTTCAATTAATGTTTGGATTAGAACAATATGGAGATTTGATAATGTATCCTGTAGGGATCAGAACTCACTGTATCTTTTTTGGCATATGTAATTTCCTACTGGTGATATCTAGGTTAAAGCTACGGAGGGTGCGTTACCCATATAGTAGTCATGCTTCTTGTTCATACTGGAAACAAATCTGTTGGCTCACTAAGAGCATCTTTTAATCAAGATTTGAGTTGAAATACTCTTATTTCTGACTAGAGTTATTCTCATTGCCTGTTTGCTGATCACATATTTGTAATTTCACAACTTCAAGGAGTATAGTTGGGTAAGGGGAAAGAAGTTTGACAGAGCTGCTTTCCAATGGCCAAGTCTACACTACTTTAGGATTTTTTTAGAATGTGTTAATTCTACAGTCAAAAATGTGACTGCAGTTGCTATTGATGTAGCTAAGTGAATTGGCTGAAATACCAAAAATGCTGCAGCTTGGGCTACCAGCCCCAAAATGTAATGGTTCTGTCTAAGTTTTACAGTTCTTCCTTTATAACCTTTGTTAGTTTCTGAAGTAGTTTGGGTGTATACAGGCACGTACTTGCTACTTTGAGACACTGGAGAAAGGCAGCTATGAGAACATACATTTTTCTAGAGATACATGATTTTAAAAAGGGAAATTTTGCATATGAAATCCATGTTGTTAACTTATTTTCTGCAGTAGACTTTTTGAGATGTGGTTAGATCAACAAAAATGTATGTCAAGTATTGATGCTGTTCATTAGGTACCAATCCAAATACAAGTTCATGTGCTGATGTATGTGTTCAGAATAGCACTGTGAATTGTGATATAGCATATTCTGTCTCAGGCTGTATGCAATTTTGTTTGGGAATTAAATGCTGCCTGTTAAGTATTGACGTCAATGCAGATATTTGGGCACAAAACTTGAATTCAGAAGAGGGATAGCTCAAACTTCTGTTGGATACATCTGTACTGATAAACTAACCCATGCCAAACTTCTACCAAGCCTGGCAGAATCTATGATACATCTTCTTACCCTTCAAAATAGGGTGACAGACTGTTTGTGCAGTGCCGGAGCTGTAAAAGACCAATGGAATTATCTGATAGGTGTGCAATACACTAGGGGCTAGGAGTGGGGAAAAGACCTTGCTGCTTTGTATACAGTAAGTGACCATGTGTTAAAACACTATTAGCACTTTCAGTGTTGAAAATTTTTAAAAGTGTGCTGAAAAGCAGGGAGAAGAAAGCTAATTTTAAAGCTCTTACACAATAGTTTTTAACGGTTTTGACCTGTTGAGTTTATCAGAACTAGTATACCAATAAGATATTGAGGTGAGATGATTTAATATAGAAGTACATTAACAGGGGAAAAACATTGAGGACCTATGGGCTGCCTAATTCCTGAAAAAGAACGTTGTCTGGTTAGAAGCTGGGCCTGACACTCTTAAATGAAAAAGCCGGTCACTGTTTCTTAGCAAGCATGATTAGTTTTGACATCAGATTTGAGGATAGCAATGCGTTCTTTATACACCAAGTCTCTAATCAAACTGGGTATCCCTGCAAAATTCTCACTGATGTAGTTTTAGTGTTCTATGCTGTGTTTTGAAAGCAAATTTCAACTTCATTCTAAATAGTATCCTGTATTAATCACAAATAAAATATTATCATTCAACATCATAAAGTGAAGTTAAGAATAAAAGTAATTATATATTAAGATAAATAATAACTTGAATGTGTGGGTAATTGTTTGATTATCACAACAGTAATGCCAAATATAATATCAGTGTTGCATTCTGCTGAAACAAATCCATTTTAACAACTACTGAACAAAAAGAAATGGAGGTTTCTTGAGAAAAATAATGAAAACATCTATGTGCAGACATATGCACACAGTTTGATAGAGCATTACTGCCAAGCGGTTGAAATCAGGGGATGTATTCAAGATAGTTTTATCTTCAAATTAGTACAACCTGTGTGTATAGTCAATCCTGAGAAATAATGCGCTTTCACAGGCAGTGCTGACGTTAAAGATAAGTTTTTCACCCCCTTATTGATGAACTTCATCAATGAATACTGGTTACAAGGCAATTGATTTAAAAGTAGGATGTATAATATATTGGGATGCTTATTCAAATTGTTTAAGTTAAGAAATACGACAATAAATTCTGTTTCAGTCCATAAAGTAGTCACTTCTAGCTCTACTTAGAACATACCTCAAAGTTGGCATCTAACCCTGAGGTTTTTTATTGCTTTGCCATACATAGAACTTTATGGTTATTGGTTAACATTTTCAGGAAAAAAAAAAAATCCTTTATTCATGAAAGATTAGACTGAATACTTTAGAAGGGCTTCACAGAAGTCTCAAATGACAACTTTGAATATTTTTAGAAAGTGGCTTTATGGAGTCTTATAGTAATTTCATTAATGAACTTGGAGGTTTTAACATTTTAAAACTAGCTGTCAAATCTGTTTGAGCACCTGTGACTAAAGCAACCTAAAAGAATTTTAAAAACACAGAAATACAAACAGAGCTATTTCTTTACAAAATGACCTATTTTTTTCCAAACAGCATTTATAAATATTAGCTTTTTCCCATCAACTTAATTTTTAAACGTTAAGGGCTTTTCTTGGATCACTATGAACAAAGTGCTCAGAACTAGAAGAAGAAAAACTTGCTTCAACACAGCTTCTTAAAATTTGTTTGCGTTTCTCTTATTCTTGCTATGTTTCCTGAAGGGATTAAACACTAAGTAGAAGAAATATTGCACAGCTTCCAAGAGACTTCAGTATTCTTTCTTTTTCCACAGGCCCGTAATGCTCGGAATTAGTGAAAAGACAAATGGCATCTCTCCCTCTTACAGTTTTTCTTTTGATAATTGATTTTTGTTCCTGCTGGGTTTATTTTCATTTACTAAAGGATATACCAAGGATTACTTGGAGCCAATTCTTAAGATAGCATCATGGTCAAAATTGAGAAGAAAAAGGATGTGATATTTCTACTACCTGTGCATGAGGTCTGTGAACAATAAAACCTGCTCTGAGTAATGCAGAATATATATTTTCCCTGAAACTTTTACATTCATTGTTTGAACTGGAAAATTTACTCCTTAAATAAATGCAGTCCTCAATTAGAGTGAAGATGAGGGAGATTCTTTGTCTTCT
>VYZV01021237.1:1526-24515 GCA_013401275.1 Pandion haliaetus | reverse complement strand
TTTCTGGCTGCTGGAATGAATTTGGAACTAAATCCCGGTTTTCCACTGAGCATGTCCTTCTCTAGCAGTGTCAGGGCTTGGGTGGGGTCATTCTTGTTCAGTACAGCTTTTCAAAAAGACTTTTGGATTCTCATCAGCTTACAACATTTTTTCAGCACTGGGGAACAGCACAAAACTAGCTTGATAAACAGATTATATATGTGCATATGTACTCTGGCAAAGAGAGATTTCTTGATTTGAATTAAGTTGCTGTTTGAGATTTATTTTTTTGCCTTGATATATCAGAGTATTTGTAGATTGAAAATACAGAAGGAACAATTTCCTGTTATCTCTGGGTATATGGTATAGATAGCACTGAGAGCTGCAAGATGTATATTTGCTTAAATGTAATCTCAAAGAAATTTTGATGTGGGCATCGCAACTTTGCTACATGTAGCACTTGAAAGGTATTTATGTTCTGATTTTGTTGAAAGTTTTGGAGTTATTTTTATGATGAGCTTTACATGTTGTATGGGTGTCATTACACAGATGATGCAGTTCTCTATGCATTTCATTTAATTTGGGAAACAGCACTTTCTAATGTAATTTCTATGTTTTATTATACATTTTTAGGCTGCTACCTAGTGTCAGGAGACAAATATTAACAAAATAGTGTTTAAAGAATTCTCACTTGTTTCCATGTCTCATAGTATTATCTTTCCTTTCTGGAGAGTTGTATACCTTCAACTGAATTATCCTTTAAAACTAATCCTTTTAAGTTGTATATGGATTGCATTAACCAAGTTATTCACCAGGCAAAATAGAGATGGCCTGCAGCAGGTGTTTTATGAAAAGTTGGGAGCGTTTGAGTGATAGGGAATAGATACATGTTGTTGTGCTGCTTTAGTGGGAAAAAGATTTTGAGAAATAGTAAAGTTCCTGGATTCTGTTTTGACTTTACAAAGAGTTGAGGTAACTTCCCTAGAGTTGCTTTACAGAAATTTGTCAGCATAATAGAATATTTTCACAATAAAACTGCCTAGACTGCAGATACTAACTTTGCAATTTTAGACAGAAACAGCTTTCTCTGTCTCATTTCATTTGCTGTCTATATCCTTGATTTTATTTGTTTTTGTCTTCATAGTGATCTTCAGAATTACTCTAGTACTTGTCTTATATCATTGTTTCAGAAGTATCTTTTAAGTTCACACCATTCTATGTAGGGACTTGTCAGTGTTTTTCTGGCGAGTCCTGTGTATTCATTGTATTGCAAGGAATGATGACACATCTGCAATAATATTCTAGCACGACAAAAATTGGTTCTGGAGACTTAATGATATTTCAGTATTTATGTAAGTACAAGAACTTTTCCTAGTAATGCAGGTAGGCTACTGTATTTAGGAAGGAAACACTGTACGCTTGCAAATATTCAGCTGTGTGATGGCATGGATGTAAACAAGAAGGCTAACAAAATACCTGTTATTTTGAATAGCAACTTCACTATCTAGGTTAAAAGGATGCTTATGAGTATAGTTGCCATTAACTCTGGGGCTGCTAGCCACCGTGACGTGCCTGGAATTTTCTGGAAACTGGATTTGATAGAAATAGGATCCTTTGGGAAGATACCATTTTGTGCCAGTTCTGCTCTTGGAGATAAGCTTAGATGCTATGTGAATATGTGTGTATACTTAGACACACACGTGTTCACCTATACATGTAACTAATTTTTGTTGTCATGGAGTAGTAATTCACCATCTGGCTCTGAAGTTATATTTATTAAAATGTTATGTTAATACTTTTATGAAAACATTCAATTACTTGTCATAATTTGGGAATTACACTTGAAATTGGAATATTGTTGCTCTTTAAAGTTTGAGCTTTGAGATGTACTCCTGATTTTTAGAACTACTATGGCACCATCTGCTGACCAATGTACAGACTGGCAATGAAGGTTTGCTCACCTGGTTACCTCGTTGCAAATAAGCTCCCAGTTTAGGAGGCAGTTGGAGCAGAATCATAAGGAGAAAGGGTGATTTTTAGCTGGGTTATGTTTGGGATAAATATTTGTAGCAGAAGATACTATTACAATGGCAAAAGTCTGAATCATAACACACCTTTAGTTGTCTAGTCACTTGGATTATTGCATAAGGCTCCTCCATGAATTGTAAAGCTTTAAAAAATAATTTTGGAGTTGTTTTTTACTATATGTGGCATAGGATTGTTCTTGGTAGTCTGTTTATCAATGTATTACCTTCTAAGCCTACAAAGAAGAGCTGTGACAGCATGAGATCAGTTCAGGCCACAGCTCTGGTGGTCTTGTCACAGCATGGGAGACTGATGGACTCTGACAGGCTTCTGCCCTGTGGCTACTGCTGAGACTCACTAAAAAGAGTCTGCAGCCTGTCTCTTCAGGCTCTGCAGTTAACCTTGATTTTTGTGCACAGTGATCAACAGGGAAGGAGCAAACAAACAGTCATTCGTGTCAACATTCAGTATGTAAATACTTAAGTTTGGGTTCAATTACTAGAGGTCATCTTAATCGTTTGAAAATAGCTGATTAGATTTTGCACAAGCAAAACATGTTTTCCTCTGGGTTCTCTGTAACTTTTTAAAACATGTTCAGTAGTTTGCTAAACTGTTGATCTTTGACTTTAGTCTCATCTATTT
The DNA here is from genome assembly GCA_013401275.1 of Pandion haliaetus. Classification (NCBI taxonomy): domain Eukaryota; kingdom Metazoa; phylum Chordata; class Aves; order Accipitriformes; family Pandionidae; genus Pandion; species Pandion haliaetus. Next base: position 21,869 of record VYZV01021237.1, on the reverse strand, counting down.
TTTTCAGGAATGCGCTTAAAAATGAACTTAATCCAAATTATTAGATTCAGTAGTCAAAGTATGACTGTTGGTATGTATATACAGTCCTGTGTATGTATAAATACTGAGACAGATGCAAGTTCCTATGAGAAAACTGGGGCTTTTTTGAGTTGATGTTTGACTGCAGATCAGTATTTTATTGGAAGCCATACAATGTAAACAAACACTGCGGATTGATGTAACTAAGCCAGTTTTGGGGATTTTTTTCTTCCTTAACATCTCAAAGTTGAAAACTTTGTAATTGTAGTAATCTACCTAAATAATGACTAAAAGGTGAAATCGGATTTACTTTTTGCTTTGTCTACTAATAGAATGTGTGCAGGTTGTATTGGCACCTTCAGCAAAATGATGCAGCACAGTGGTGTGCTCCACAGAACCATGTGATGCCATGAGTTTTCTTGTTTACATACCGATGATAAAATACAACTTTTAAAATTTAACAGAAATGTAAAAGAAAGTTTAGTTAGTCCATTCATCCTGATTTGGAGTATAAATTATTGTATTCTACAGAAAATAATTTATTTATGCTTTTGAAAAGTCTTCTGTGTGTAGTACCAAGTTGCTCAGGTATTACCTACTGGTTAAACCAGACCCTTTTACTTTCTGTAAAATTTGAATGACTGTTCCAGCTAGGATTTTAGTTCTTTTATGGCTTTTACGTCAACAAATTTTATGTGTTGAAACCAGCAATCATGTTGTTCCTAAATGACCTGTCCTAACCAACTGTGAAATGCAGAGCAGTCTTCTGTTGTGCTTCAAATCAGTAATACGACAAGAAATAACACTTTCATTAAAACAAAAGAACTCCCAAATAAGCAGTTAAAGTACATGTGAGCTTTTTTCAGGTTTTCATGTATATTTTTCAGACATTAGAAACTTTCTTTGCTCTCATTTTGTTTATATGTGCACCCCATGTGAACTTTAATATTTGGAAGTGCAAGTGCGCAATTAGTTAATTTTTATGAAGGTAATGATTTTAAAAAGGAATTATTAATAATACAGCGATCCAGAAAATTGCATGACTTGTGCAGACACCCACGTTGGCTTTTAGTGCACTGACTTGTAATTTATTTCAATGGAAGTAGGGTGAATTTTTTTTTTTTCTTCTACAACATGATGGTTTCTATGCAAATCCTTGTAGACTGGTAGAGATACAACTATCAAAGCAATTTTGATTTCTTGAGTTTGCTATGAATTTCAGTGACAAACTGAAAAAGAAAAAAAAAAGTTTAGGACTGACATTTCCTACTTCTATATACTCAGAAAAATGAGTAAAATGAGATCCCAAGATATATGGAAAAAGGATTTGGATTTGTTCATTTGTGCTGAAGAAGAAGAAATACCATAATGGGAACAGTGAATTAAGATGCAAATTATCAACTACAGTGAAAAGAAACTATTTATGGGTTTAGGATTTTAGTTCAATGTTGTCTGTGATCTTTGAGCCACTTTTTTTTTTTTTTTTTTTTTTTTTTTTTTTTTAATAAACTTCATGTTATATTCTGTGTTCTGTTTCTGGTTTATTTATGGTGGCAGGAATCCTTCTGGTCAGACAACTACATTTCAAGAATTTGTTAGCAACTGGAAGAAAGGTATCAACCAACTGACAAATCTGTATATTGGAGAGGAAAGGGTGGTAAGGAAAGAATACAGAGATCTGCCCTGCTCTCAGGTGTGAACTCTGGCGAGCATTAGTTTCTCCTCAGTGAAATTAAAAAGGGAGAGGAAGGGATGTATGGAGAGGGGAGAGAATACCTGTCGTCTTCAGTTGCTTACTGGCCAACACCCTTGCTTGGGGAAGTTGGCAAAGTTAATATTAGGGCAGGACATCGCTCCCCGTAAGTGGGACCTGTTTTAACAAATTAATTCCTTTTCAGAAATTGCGAGGTTGTTTCCAATACTTTTTGCCCTCCCACCTTGGTCCTTGCAGTTTGGGTAGACATTCAATCTGCATGAACCAGGTTTTCGGGAGGATTACAAAAGATACAGATGTTATCACTAGTAGTTTAATGTGCATGGTTTAATGCTAATTGCAAAATCTACGAAGACTTTCTTTTACTTTGCTCAGGCCTGTTGCCAACCGCTTTCGGCAAGCTCCGCTCGGTTGCTGGACTGGCCTGAGGCTATCCGCACCTCAGGGCCATTGAGCACAGACACCAATATGAGGATGCAGCAAATGGCGTTTATTCAACTGCGCAACAGCATTATATAGTCGTATTGTCTTGTGCTAGCTCTCGCAATAAGCGGCAACAGCAGCGTCCCATCCATAATTCCGCCTACCTTTCCGTCACATCCCGAGATCTTCTGCTCGCCACATCCCTACACAGGCCTTGGTAATCCTTCCATTTGAGCATCTCGCTAAGGTTCATTCTCTGTTATCCACTCTTGGTGCAAGATTCTTATTCTCAATTTCCTTTCTCACTTCAAAATGAAATACGGATTTAATGTTACCTTGCAATATGGTAACCTATCCTGCTGCAGCTGTTACAGAGCTTAAAAAAAACTAAAGGGGCAAAAATGTGTAGTGTGCTTATGCTACGTAGTAAGTGCAAATGAGAGTTTACGTGGAGACAGAAGGGGAAGAAAAAATGCAGTTAAAGTTTACAGCTGTAAATTTTCAACATAATTTGGTTTATTTCTTCCCAATCTCACTTCTGAGACAAATGCTGTCTGCTTCTTATTTCCATTTTCTTTCTGATACGTTGTTGGCTGTTAAGACACGGGGCTGGGTGGGATCTTGCAAGGTCTTCCCTGTAAGTGCAGGAGGGCATCAGGAAAAAGCCACTTCCAGATAACCTGGTTACTTGATCTGCTTGACTGTAGTGAAGTCATCAGAGATTTTACAACCTGCAACAGTAGGCTCTTGTTGCAGAAGTCCAATGTTTTGTCCCTTACTACCTCTGTTTTTCCTGTAAACCACAAAACTGGAGGATCTGAGAGAGCATTGAAAGAGTCAGCACAAAGGAAGGGAGTGCAGGGAAGTGCAGATAAACCTGACTTTCTGTTTCTCAAGGGGTGCCTAATTCTTGTGCCAAAATGAAACTCTAGAAAAGAAGAAATACATAAAGCTTGTGGTAGAGAAGGTAGATATTTTGAGACGACTATCCCTTACACTCTTGATCAGTGCCCTTGTTCAGTAAATTCATCCATCTCTTAACAGCTCATTCAGAGACTACTGGGAGTATAAAGAAATCCACAGGCTTAGTGAAGAGGTGTCTTTTGTTTTGTTGTTTTTTCCTCTCTATTCCTCATTCTTTTCCCCCTAGAAAACCACTGAAGTTACAAGCTTATAGGAAATTGAGCTCGTGAAAGAAATCACCTCTTGCATCAAATGAAGGCATTAAATGAATGTGGACAGACCTATTCAGACAGGGGCTGTAACAAGTTTCCCTTGCTTCTGCAGTATAAAGCCAAATTCTCTTTAATTTCACTGAAGGAAGAGCAGGCAGAAGTGGTGAGAGAGTATAAGAGTTATGTATGATTTTATGTTGGTTGATATGAACTTGTGATTAAGAACTCAATCTTACTTTAAAAAAAAAGTATGCTTCCTAGCATTATTAGTAATCAGTATCACTGACTTACAATTTCTAATTTTTTTTTTATACTCATTGTCAAGCTCACCATCCTTTTTTCCTATTCTTTGGTAAGCTTGTTCTTTCTTTTTCTTCCATCCCCAACACTGGCTCACCATGGACTGAGATAAAGGAATTGTGAAAATACACCCTTAACTATAAATGCAACAGATTTAACTGTAAACTAAAACTTAAAAGTTTAAGCTGTGACTTCCCATCTAAAGTCAGTGTCTCCTGGTACTGTCATACTGTCAACTGTAAGCCTGCTGGTTGCTTCTTTGCTGAAAAGGTATGGATGATAAGGAGGATGGAAGTGTTACATAAGGTCTAACTGAATCTCTTTTAAGGCAAGAATGGCTTAATGTAAAAGGGAACAACTGGAAGCATGCACTCTTTCTTGATTTAAAAAGACTTTCTGTATAAAACTTGTGGTATATTGATAAGTGTCACTGAGTAGTAAGGGGGTTGTATATACCAGTTTAACTAGAGAAGGTGGATGCTCTTCTGAAATTTGAGCTTCTGGGTCAACCAAGGAACGTAGTAGAAAGAGAACTGAAGTTACTCATGAAATATTCTTGGCCGATAACATTAGGAGTAGCTTATAATAATAAAACAAATGCATTTCAGTGAGCATACTTAAATTTTTTATCAAGGAGAAGGAAACTATTGGTAGATCTATCTCTCTAGAGTAGTATTTTTGAAAATCTTTATCTGCAGAGCACTAAGTTTCAGCTTACTGGTTTTACTTGTGAGCTGAGAACTTGAAAATAAGTATTTCTTTAACCCAAATAAGTTTTTAATTTAGAAACTCTTATAGATTATTACTACAAATTACTGGAAATAATGTAAGAGTCAGTAAAAGTAGTGATGCTACATAACAAAACTTATTATTGTTGCTTCTTTTAGTGTAAGCTGTGACAATGACAACTGAAGTTGGCTCAGAGACTGAAGTAAAGAAAGATTCTGAGCAGCTGGAACCAGACAAAGCCAAGGACAACCCTGAAGAAGCATCAGAGACTACAGAAAATCAAAAGTCTAGGGAAACATCCTCTGAAGAAGCTCAAGATTCTTCCTCTGTCCCAGCACCAACTAGCCTAAGTAGTCCAAGTAGCCAGAAGAAGGAAAAAGCTTCACCTGAAAGCAAGGGTATTTCTCGTTTCCTCCCCCCCTGGCTTAAGAAACAAAAATCATACACCTTGGCAGAGCCCAAAGATGAGACCAAGAAAAGGACCGCAGGGGAACAAGTAGTTGAAGAAAGTGAATGCCAGGCACCAGAGCGGGTAGCTCAGCCAAAAAAGAGCTTAGAAGAAGCAGCGGCTGAAAATCAGCATAATGCTAAAGCAGACGACAAAGAAAAACACTCTGTTAGTAGCGCTGAAACGCAGGTACATGTGGGAAGGCTAATAAATGCTTTGGAGTAATTTTAATGAGACCCGATTCATGATTTGTGTAATTCATGTAAAGCTTTGCTAGGATCATTGGGGAAAAAATGACAGCTACTATCTGGCCTTCTGTGCCGTTGGGTTGATATAGTTATGAGTAGCATGGCTGGTTTTAAAGGTTCCTGCTCTGGGGCAGACCATTTTTTACTCTAGTCATTCTAGATGTCTAATTTTAGTGTAAACTCATACTTTGGCATAGTTCAAAGGAACATTGAACTGTATCGTTGTGGTAGAAATGAGCAGGGATAAGAGGAGAAGCTTCTTAAGTCAGCTTTGTCTCTGAAGCCATTGGATTGCACAAATACCTCCTTAGTGACTTAACCACAACAAATAACAAATGGATTATCTCTGACTCCTTATAATCTCAATTTTTGTTATCCTTTACCTAGAAACCATGCTTGTGGTCAGTGTCCTTACTGATTCATTCTGGGAGGTTGGTGCTGAGTTCCAAGCCAAATGGCACCTTCTGCAGTGCTCCAGAGTCTTGCTTTTTGAAAAGCTGCATGTCAGTTCTTAACACTTAAACTTCACATTCTAGGGTGGTGAAGATGACTAAGGGCTCATGAGGAGGGGCTGAGAGAGCTGGTACTGTTCAGTCTGGAGAAGGGAAGGGTCAAGGGGAATCTTATCAATGTGTATAAATACCTGAAGGAGCCAGACTCTTCTCAGTGGTATGCAGTTAAATGACAAAAGGCAATGGGCACAAATTAAAAACATGAAATTCCATCTCAAATCACAAAAATATCTTTTTTTACTGTGATGGTGGGTCTAACACTAGAGCAGGTTGCCCAGAGAAGTTGTGGAGTCTCCATCTGTGAAGATGGGCAAAACCCAACTGGAGATGGTCCTGGGCAAACTGCTCTAGGTGGCCCTAGAGGCGTTGCATGAGGTGATCTCAAGAGGTGCCTTCCAACCTCAGCCATTCTGTGATTCTGTATAACTTGACTTTCATAAACACTGTTTTTTAGTTTTATATAATTCCTGGAACTTCTTGTTAAATTAGTTTCTGTTAGGGAAAAAAAAAAAGCCAATAAAACATTAAAGGAATTATCTCATTTCAAGGATAGGGGAAAAAAAAAAAAAGTACCTTCTGTGGTTTGAGAGTAAGAATATCTGGTCCCCAAACGAAGACCTGAATGCTTACACTGGTTATTGTGCTTCCAGTATATGCATAACTTTAATGAAAACTGAATGTTTCATTTGTTCAATTCTTTTATAAGCTACTAATAAGTTAATAAATATTTACCTTCCTGAGTTTCAATCACTGTTTAACTGTATTTTATATAGCCTGCCAAAGAAGATGGTAAAGAAACGGAAGTAGAGAAGGTTGCAAAGGAAAAGGAAGAAAAACAAGAAGAAAAAGAAAAAAGGGAGACAAAAGAAGTGCAAACAGCTGAAATTAAAACAGAAAATATTCCTCAGAAATCTCCCAAGAAAATTAAAACTGTGCAGTGTAAAGTGATGCTTCTGGATGGCACGGAATACAGCTGTGACCTAGAGGTAAGGCTTGAAGTCTCTATATAAAGAGCTCTTTTTCTCTATAGAAAAAGAAAATTTGCTTTCATTGCACAGAGTTTAACAAATACAATTTTGTATATCTAGTGAACTCATTACAATGTTACATTGACATTGTTAACTGGCCCCTAATGATAGCATTTCATTTTAAAACTCCATCTTTAAGAGCGTAGCAGTTTGTCCTTAAAAATGCACTCTGAGGTACACTAGCAAGTAAGATAAAATGCATTATCCAAATCTTTTCAATGGTGATAGCTTGACAGCTCAAACTTGAATTTTTTGCAAAAGGTTAAGGTTTTCCTGAAGGTAGTGTCATGTACTAAAGTTGTCTTGTTCATTAATTTTTTTTTAAAGTTATCTCACTGGGGAGCTAAACTTTTTTTTTTTTTAAAGTTTGCTTCAAATTAGAATTCTTTTACAGGTATAAAATACGTATTTGTATTTAAAGTTATGTTCTAGTTCCACATTTTTGTGGCTGCATGGATTACTTGTTTACAACTGTAAATCCCTGGGTTATATATTGTGCATATTTCTGTTAAATCTGACTTAAGATCATTAACAGAAGTAGGGACTGTGAGCTAAATGGAAAATAGCTTTTTGGGTTTTATGGCTTTAATATCCTTTGAATATATATAGGTGCATGTGTGTGTATGTATATATACACACGCACTCTTTCAGTCTGACTGTAGTGTCCAAGTTCTAAGTCAAATAGCAGTTGCTTAATATTTTAGATCAAGATTAAATTATGAAACGTAATTACGTGAAAGGAGGAAAAAAGTTGCATTCCAAATCTTATTTCAGTGAAATAACCTTTGGTTTGATTTGTTATGAAAATTTTTATGAGTAAGGTAGTAAGTAGATCTTATCAGCAGATTACTTCAGGCTAGTACTGTCTCCAAAAAGATGCCAGTCACTTCAGTACAAAGGTGTGGGAGGCTGTTCTCTATTAGAAAGTTCAATTGGAATCGCTTTTGCCAGTAGAAGATGCAACACTGACTATTATAAACTGCATGCCTTCTCTAGGCACGCTTTTGGAAGGGTTGGGAATTGTTTTAACTAGAAACTCCCTATTTCATGCTGGATTGATGGATGCCCCAGAAATAAGCTCATTTATGTAATACTGGTATATGGTGACCCCTTGGAAAAAAGACAGTGTTCCTTGTAGGATACTTTATATTTAGAAACCATACAACTGACTGGCTGGAAGTAAGACACATTACAATTTGCTTAGTTCTATCTTGTAATTCCAATAAACTCTGCGAACACTTGAAAACCATGTTGATAGTACCTGAAGACTTCAGCTTTGTATCTCGAAGATTGTATAGGTGTTATTTTCAAAATTTCTTCCAGCTAGTAGTGCCAAAGGCAGGCTCTAATGAGGCTTGGTTCTTCTGCACAGCTGCATCCCAGTCCTAAAAAAACCCTCTGCTCTTCAGCAGTTGCTTTCACAGGACAGGAGCTCTAAGCTGTTCTTGGGTTCAATTATTTGTAAACTTCTGGGAAAAAGAGGAATCCAGTGAATTAAACAGCTGGTGAAGTTTGTTTGGCTTTCTAATGCTTCCCTTTTACTTTTTGCTTCCAGTCACGGTTGCTTCTCTTTGTGAAATTTGTCTCATTGCTGTTTGTTATAGTCATACGAGATGGCCATAAGGTGATGAGAAGTTTCTATGGCCATATAAGCTGCTAGTTTAGAATATCGTAACTTTCATTTAACCATGATATAATTCAGCATGTTCTGCAAAATTGTACCTAATATGGCGCCCACAGCAGCAAGACTTTTAAGTGAGTATTAGAAGCACAATGCATTGGTAGTGATGTGGAGAATTAATAGTTGTTATAGAAAGTCATAGGTTTCCTCACTGAAGTCAACTCCTTTACATTTCTGTCTTATGCTTTGCACTGGAGTGTCCATTTGTTTGGAATGGGGGGAAAAATGCTTGTTCTGGACTACACTTGTGAAGGTAGCTGTTACATTTTGCATGATAATTTAACTAAATGATGAGCTGTGGTGCCTAGACTGAATATCTGAGTTACGAAGAGTGGTTAAAATTTGCATCTTCTCTAAAACCAGACATCTAGATATCTCTTTCAGCTTGATCTAAGGACAAAACAGTGGTGATGTTATGGCATTTCCTAGACCTAGCTGTTTCCTTGAAAATATTCCCATTTTTGTCTAATGTAAATTGTTCAATTTTTGACGTAGCACACACATTACAAGTCATGCGGTGGTGCAGGCTTCTGCTTGAAGCATTTTGTCTTCTCTTGTGCTGTTTCATTTTTCCAGTGCCTGTCAGTCAGTCCCTACACTGTTTGATTGTGGATTTTATTAGGCTTCCTGATAGTTTAATTGCTTATTGTGTACAAGCCCTTCTGCGTACTGTAATATAATATTGGATGGATACTGCTCACCTGTCCTTCGAGATCTTGCAAAACTAATAGTTAGAGAAGACTAAAAAAAAAAAAGCTACCCGTTTTTAAGACTCTCAAAAGCTTCATCACAACTTAAGTCTTATTTGATGCATTAGTACAGCTTGCTTCAAACCTGTTCTCTAATAAAACTCTTCCTATCAGCTAAGAAATTTTTATTTGTTGTTTATCAATGTGAAATGCTCCTTCGGAATGTTTTGCTGCAGTTTGCTGGAATTTTTGAAGTTTGTGTTTTATAGCTTTTAAAAATACAAGCTTTCTGAAGCCTCCATTTGTTAAAATAATTCCTATTGTTGATGATAAAACCTAACAATTTCAGTGTATGTTTTGTAAAGTACAGTATTTTAGCCCTACAGGGATCTCTCCATGACGGTGTCAAATGTAGACCACTTCACCATAAATTAAGTCAACTGTAAAAAGCAATAGTGAAGCCTTTGTTAAAGTTAGTTAAGTATACTTATTTTTTATGCTGTATTTATAGAAGAAAAAAATTTATCAGAAAAAACAAAATATGAATAATATACTACAAAATAATTGGTCCCCAGAACACATTGTGTAGGGCTGTGCACACTTATGGTCTAAAGTTGCAGGAATTTTTGTCACCTAAAAATTCTTGAAATGTATTTTATTTATATATGCTTATCAATATATATGGAGAAATATAGAGAAATTATATATAAAACAAAAAATTAACATAGATGTTGTGGTAACCCTGGAGTTCTTTTTTGATTTTTCACGTAAATCAGGATGTTTAAATCTGAATGGTATCTCTGTATTAATTGAAGGCTATATGAATTTTATCTTCCTGGGCTTTTTCCCCATCTAAAAATGAGACTTAAATGAAGTAGTGGCTTACCACAGATTTAAAAAGATAGCATCTTGCAGTTACAGCTGAAAAATTCTATTCTGCAGTATTTTTAAGTGTATCATGATTCAGTTAAGTTGGTTTGGCAAGAAATATGTTTTCTGATTATTTGTAATAAATAGGAGTTTGCCGTAAGAACAAAAGCAAAAATTAATTAAGGAGGTGGACAAAGTGGAATAGAAACAATCTGTTTTATGTGTTCCATTTGAATCGCTTATAGGACATGAGCAGTGCTGACTACAATTTTATAAATGGATTCATGTTCTGAAATACATGTAGAGCTTTTTACAGTCTACTACTGTACCAAAATATTAGAAGTTTCAGAAAGCTGCTTCAACTCATAACTGAATAGTTTGTGCTCTCTGCAGTGGATCCTGGTAGATCAATTTCTGATACTGATCCTTTCTTTAGTCTTCCTTTAGTGTTTGGGTAAATGCTGGCTTATTTCTGCTTTACAAAGTAACAGAAATGATACAAGATTTTAAAGGCAAATAAACAAAAATGCTCCAGTCTAAGCACAGAGTTTAAAGCCCAGTTTACCTTGGTTGGCTTTCTGGTAAACCAGGCTTTAGTTTGGAGCAATTTCCATGGTTGAGACATTCCTGATGCCTCTTCCAGTTTTTACTATGCACTGTAGATCAACTTAATTATATTTTATTTACATTAGAGACACTTCTTTAAATGTATATACTTGCTAATAATGAAGAAAACCTGAAAAATACCTTGTTTTCATTACCGTTATTTTACAGACAGCTTTTGGTAGAACCCTTTCTGCCATCTTAAACCTTCATGATAAATCACTAATAAAATCTGAGTTAATACACTATTTCTTGGGGTCTTTTCTGTTTGAATTACAATCATATTCCTTTTTTCTTATAGAACTGCATCAATTTGTGTTCACATAACTTACGGAGTGTGAAAGAAAACAAAATATGACCCAGCAATTTATTCTTTGTTACATTTTGTCATTTTTCATTCTTGTTGCATTTGTCTATATAAGACAATAGCTGGGAAGGGGCATAAAAGGAGATAAAGCTAAGATACAGTAGCTTCAGTGTCAGCAGCAGCTCAATGCTGTAGTTAGTATAAGCTGATAGGTTTCTCAGCAGTAACTAAATACTGAAACTTTTGTGACCAATTTAGTAGATACAATACTATACAATTATTTTGTAACAGTGGTGTAATCGTTAATGTAAGAGGACTTGAGATTTGAGTTTAGATATTATATACCTTAGATTCACTAGAATCTTAATAGATAATCTTGAAATGCATATTAATGCCTTGTTTTTGTTTTTTTAAGTACTGATGCACTAGTCTTAATCCATAAACTGTTTTAATTAGAAAAACTACTTTTCCAGCTTGATTGTCTTTGTTATCAGTAATTAGTTAATGGCAAAAGCCTGAAGATGCAATTTGGAAATTCATGAAAAAAGGGAGAATTGGGCTAGGGAACATTTAAACTAGAGATACAAGTCCTGTAGGACCTTATGGGATGCACTCATGAGTGCTGAGTGAGCTGGCTGGTGTTACTGCAAGGCCGTTCTTGATCATCTTTGAAAGGTCCCAGCAGGAAGGGGAGATTCCTGGGATTTAGGGGGGGGAAAAAAAGAAAAAAAAAAAAGGCGAATGTCATTCCTATTTTGAAGAAGGAAGATGTGGGAAATGTCAGGCTGATCAATCCTTGGGAAGACTATGATGCAAATAATCCTTTCCAAAGTTCTTCAGGATAAGAAGCTGTTCGGGAGTAGTCAGCATGGATTTACCTTCTACAATGTGGTGACTGACTCTGTGGATGTAATCTCAGCTTTAGCAAGCATTTTGACACTTTTCCGTGATTGTTCTAGACAAGCAGATGATGTATGGGCTAGGTAAGTGGACAGTGAGGTGGACTGGAAATTAGCTCAACTGCTGGGTTCAAAAGGTTGTGATCAGCACCTTGAAGTCCAGCTGGAGGCTGGTCACTAGTGCTCTACTAAAGGCATCGATACCAAGGCAGTTAATGACCTGGATGATGGCACAAAGTGTCCTCAGCAAGTTTGCAGATTATGATAATAAAACTGGGAAGAGTGGTTGTTATATCAGAGGGACCTGGACAGGCTGGAGAAATGGCCAGGCAGGAATTGTGTGAAATTCCACAAAGAGAAATACAAAGCCCGGCACCTGGGGAGTAACAACCCCATGTACCAATACAGGCTGGACTGATTGGCTGGAAAGCAGATTTGCAGAGAAAGAACTGGGGGGTAGGTTGGGGTGGTTGGGGAGTGGGCTATGTGTCCTAATGGACAAGGTGACCATGGGTCAGCAATGGGCGCTTGCAACAAAGAAGGCCAACAGCTTCCTAGCCTGCAGTAGGAAGAATGTTGGCAGCAGGTTGAGGGAGATGGTCCTTCCTCTCTGTTCAGTACCTGGAGTGCTGGGTCTGGTTCTTGGCTGCCCAGTACAAGAGAGACTTGGACATACTGGAGAGAGTCCAGCAAAGGACTGCAACATTGATTAAAGGCTTTAAGCATCTGACATATGAGGAGGGACTGACAGAGGTAGAACTGTTCAGCCTAGAGAGGAGGAGGCTCAGGGAGGTTTTAGCACTGTGTACAAATACCTGGCTGGGGGATGAGTAAGAAGATGGAGCCAGGCTTTTCTCAGTGGTGCTTAATGATAGAACGAGAAGAAATGAGCACAAACTGAAATACAGGGAATTCCACTGAAAGATGAATGTGAGGGTGTATCAACTGAGTGTGATCAAACACAGAACAGATAGCCTGGATAGGTTGTGGAGTCAGTACCCTTTGAAATATTCAAAATCTGACTAGACAAGACCTTGTCCAACCTGTTGTGAGCAGGGGTGTTAGACTAGAAGACCTCCAGAGGTCCCTTCAAACCTCAGCTAATGTACATAATTATAGCTGTTATACCATTGTAGGAGTATAATTCAGGAATTACTCTAAACGTGTTAGCTGTGTTAATAATTTAATTTAGACTATATAATGTACATTACACATACTCTGTCAATTAAAAACTGATGATGGCATGAATGTTATTCACATACAATTATTATTAAGGAGATAAAGCCAATGGCATAGCTGTAAATCCATGAAATTGACTAATGTAATAATCACAGACCCTCTGTGCACACTGCCCCAAAAACTGTTGTACTGATCCCTGCTTGACACTACCATCCTGACATTCTGCAAGGAAAGGAACTATCTAATGTGCTAGCCTAGTAACCCTTCTTCCCATACCCAGTCTTGGTGAATTGAAGCTCTTATGTTGGAGGGTTAGCACCTACCTCCTGTTGTGGTGTGGCATATCATTGAGGTGAAATGTTGATTCTGACTTAGACACATTGGTGAAATATTAATCCTAATGCTAGCAATGCTTAGCTGTGCTATACAATTTTCACTTTTAAAAAGATACCTTTGAAATAATTTGGAGTTTACTGGAGAGGTGCTATTGCTGAAAAAAATGCAATGGAGAAACAACATAGAATCATTTAGGTTGGAAAAGACCTGTAAGGTCATCGAGTCCAACCATCAACCATGCCCACTAAACCATGTCCTGAAGTGCCTCGTCTACACGCTTTTTGAATACATCCAGGGATGGTGACTCAACCACTTCCCTGGGCAGCCTGTTCCAATGCCTGACAACCCTTTCGATGAAGAAACTTTTCCTAATATCCAATCTAAACCTCCCCTGCTGCAACTTGAGGCCATTTCCTCTCATCATATCACCAGCCACCTGACAGAAGAGACCAGCACCCACCTCACTACAACCTCCTTTCAGGTAGTTGTAGAGAGCGATAAGGTCTCCCCTCAGCCTCCTTTTCTCCAGGCTAAACAACCCCAGTTCCCTCAGCTGCTCTTCAGAAGACTTGTGCTCCAGGCACCTCACCAGCTTCGTTGCCCTTCTCTGGACACGCTCCAGCACCTCAATGTCTTTCCTGTAGTGAGGGGCTCAAAACTGAACACAGTACTCGAGGTGCAGCCTCACCAGTGCCGAGTACAGGGGGACGATCACTTCCCTGCTCCTGCTGGCCACACTGTTTCTGATACAGACCAGGATGCCGTTGGCCTTCTTGACTGCCTGGGCACACTGCTGGCTCATATTCAGCTGGCTGTCAACCAGCACCCCCAGGTCTTTTTCTGCTGGGCAGCTTTCCAGCCACTCTTCCCCAAGCATAATTCAGTACAAAATACGTTTCATATTTTTAAGTTAGAGTACAAAGGGAAACTCTTTTTTTTTTTTTTCTTTTTTAAGTCTTCTTAGGTTCTCAAAATTAATAGTTTTGTTTGTGGTCCTTTTAGCAAGGTGGTCACTTCTCACTTTTTTTCACTTGCAGGAAAAAGCTGTTCTGTAAAATCTCATCCATTTATCGCTCTTGTCCAGTTGCCTGTTTTTTTTCTAGCTTTTTTGAAGAAAGACAATAAATCTCTAAATAATGAAGAACTTCCTTAGGCCTGTTCCACATTTGTACAATTGGAAGACTGCACTTTGAGATTTTATACTGTCTGGGAGTACAGATGAGTTCAGGCATAATATTCCCAGCAGTCCCTATTAAACAGCTTCTAAAACAACAGCTCTCTTTTGCTACTGCTCATAGAATTCCATGATCTAGGCTAGTTGTTTAGTCTGACACCTATTTTTTTATTTCTCTCTGTTTTCTTTTATTTTAAAAAGTAATCTTAATATAGATTCAGGTGCTAGCTGTCTTCCTGTGTCTCAGTTCTAACAGGTTATTTTTACTTTAATTTCCATTCTTTTTTCTGACCTTCTTGTTTTTCTTTTTTCCTGAAAGAACAGAATATCCTCTGACAATGGTCTGTGTGCTTAGGAAGAAATGCAATTTCAGTAGACCAGAAACTCCTCTCTAAGCTGCTATCCACGTGGTAGAGTTCTATCCTGCTTATATTCCCTTTTGCTTTATGAGCTTAATTTAGTTCTAGACATATTTGTGGCTACATTTGTTCAGCTCTAGTGCTTTAAAACACTTCAACATACTTAATTTTTTTATAACATGGATTTTGAATTTTGGACATTTGAAAGAATTAACCTTGTTTCATATAACATCTTACAGAAAAAACAGCTCTTCTCTCCCCTCCCATTCCCCCCAACTGTTGAAGCTGGTTTTGTTCTTTATTTTGCAAAGTGACATGTTTGGTACAAATTAAATTAGATTAATTTCTCAAACAAAGTTGACTGGATATAGAAATAATTTTCTCAAATGTAAACAAATGGATGTTTCAATTCAAGAAGATGCTATTGAGATTTTATAGAATACATAAAATAATCATGTTGGAAAAGAGGGTACAGTTTTTGGTTAAGGTCAGTGTTTAACAAAAGAAAGTAATCTGGAATTAGTTTTTAAAAGTGTGTTATCTCTGAGATTTAGACTAGGCAGCAGAAGCTCTGTAGAAGTTTGTCTGGACCAGGTCCTCCATGCTTCACTAAACATTTTTGGAAATTTAATGTTTATCAAGTGACAATTGGATATCCTAACTTGCTGAAAATTGAGTTAATCTATATCTCTAAACTTTTGAATTCTATAATACAAAACTGAGATAGGTAGAGGGATTAATTTAAGTGAATAGGTGAAGTCCTGTAATAGTGATATGACTGAAGCCAATTTGTGTATGTTAAGTCATCTGTTTACCGTCCTGGTTACCACAGATTGGTTTTTGTAATAATAATCCCGATACTGCTCAAGGATCTTCTTGTCTTGGCAGTTGAGAGCTGTGAGATGACATGTGTAGCAATGGCTTAGTTTTTAATTGAGGGAGCAAGGGAAAAGAATTTTCAAGGCAGGATTGAGAAAATTATAATCTTTAGCAAATGCTTGTTGGTTACATGAAGCAGGCCTACTGATATGAGTAAAAGGTACTCATATCTAACCCTTCATATGTTTTCATGGCAAAACTCAAATGTTACCGTTTTATCCTTCAGTGCCTCTCAGTCTGTTAACTGTTCTGCAGCATCTGTGTTGAAAAACATCAATAATTGTATTTAAGTATGTGTATTACCAACATAGTTCAGCTCAAAGAGGGCAGAGTTAAGCTGCTTCAAGAATAGCCTTCCCTTAACACAGTTTTTACTGTTTTCCAGAAGTTGCAGGGTAGCTGAATGTTGTGCTTTTGAGTGGATACAAGTTGCTGGAAGGTCCACTCACTTCATGCTCCTTATCTATTTAATTAAGATAGGCCTTTCAAAATAAGTATTTAGCATTTGAAGTACCAAATTTGATCACGTAAACTGTCTCAGTTTCTTTGACTGTAATTCTTTCGTGCAGCCAGTGACTATTTAATCCAGCTTGAAACAGTTTTGCTCTCCTTTCTTGTTTCTTCTTCCTTACAAAAGATGTCAGCATTGGAGTCCTTGGGGAAAAAAAGAATCAGGAACAATGCAAGTTTGTATTGCGCTCAGAGTTAAGGATATTTTTTTAAAGCTCTATCATCCCACTGCATAGCTTGTCTGTTCATGCATTTTTCTGGTGTATTTGAATGGACAACATCATAGTTTTTCTTTACATGTGCTAATTTATTTTGAAACCATGAGAAAAGGGAAAGAGATGAGTTGTTCCCAAAGATCGTGTGAGGAAGAGGTATGTTCTCAGCTTAATGATGGGCATTGCTTGTCCTATGTCATCCTCTGTCAGGGGTGGGGCAGGGGGGGAAGCTGTATTTTAGGTTTTGTTTTCTTTGCAGGAAAAAAGTCCAAACCTTACCTTTTTTTTTTTTTTCCCTTAAAGACAAGCAATAGTGATAGCTCATATTGTTTGAGGAAATACACTTCCTAGATCAAAATTTATGCATTTCACCAGGTCTATGGCTCTATCTGATTTCTACACAGCCTTCTTACTTCTGTTATTTTATACATGTGTCTGAGTTCCTTGCTTCTCTATGCACCTGGTGAGTCTGGAAAGGGAAGTAGTGGGACTCTGAAGAGTGCACATAATAGATGTGATAAGTCGGGGAAGATGAAAAATAAATTACCTGCCAACTCCAGGTCCAATTTACACATGAAACTATTCCAAGCCTCTTTTTTGTGGTACTAGAGACTCAAAAGTGGTCTGAATACATTCTGCACCCTTTTTTAAGATTTCTGTTACAGACTTTAGTGATACCATCACTTGGAGAGAGTAATGAAGAAGCCCAGGAACTCTTTGAAAGTTCTGTCTTCAGCTTGTTGCATCTTGGAGGGCTCTGTCATGATCAGCTGTATTTGTGTGCTGTGTAAGCCTTCTTTATACCTCTGGTAACATATGCTTCTTAAAGTGGCTGGTGTTACTTCTTCCAACTTTCTGGATTATTACCTATAAATAATGGTGACTTGCAAGGTTTACTTCAGNNTGGTGAATTGCAAGTTTTCCTTCAGAGATGGTGTTTGATCTATAAGTGCTTGACACTGAGTGGTTGACTGACACACATCTAAGCTATTTTTCTTTGAGTGCTTCTTAGCTTGTTTTATGCACAGAATATTGAATTATATGCAGTAGAAATGGTATTCCCATGTGGTTGCCACTGCTTGGACACAGCATCATAGGTAATCGTTTCTGAGAAGCTGACAGTTCTTCACTGAAGAAAAAGCTGGCTGTTAGTCTGTCCACAGATTAATGAAGTTTACTTTTTTTGAACAGCCTGATTTAGCTGCTTTAGGTTAAGAGTTCTACACTTTAATATTAAAGACAAAGCCATCTTTTGCATTAAATTTGGGGAAAAAATACAGGTTTATCTGCAGATGAATCACATGAATCTTTTTTTCCCAAGCATCTTCTTCCCCCACCCCAGCACAATCAGTCAGGCTGACTTTCAAGGGCTGGAATAAGAAGCATACAATTTACCAAGGTGAAAATACGGTATGTCTGTGGCAGTAAACAGTACACAGGGACATGAAGTAGATTGTGGTGTCTTGCTAGCTCTTCTGTTCTTTGATTTTTTTTTTTTTATTTTTTTATTTTTTTGGTTGTTTTTTCTGTTGTTGTTTTGTTTTGTTTTTGTAGCTAAGCAACAATTGTGAAGATGTTCTGGGGATTTGGTTTGGTCATGGAGTTTCACAAGTGCATTGTGAAATACTAATGTAAAACTTTTTTTTTCTGGAATCTTCAGAAAGGAGTTGAATTTGGGGAGCAAATATTTATAAGAAACTCTGAATCTATGTACTATTACAAAAAAAAAGATAAACCAGTACAAATTGCATTGACTGGATTAGGTATGTGAGCAAACTTAGCCTGTATTATATGACTAAAATTGGGATTTATTACAATTTAAAGTATAGTTAAAATTAAATTGATGCAACTTCTGCATAACAAGACATTTTTTCGGAATATATATTGAGTCAAAGCACTTTTTGGAAAAAAAAGTATATTTAAATGTGACATTCAGAATGCATTGAGAGATATTTCACAGTAAACAAAAATTGGTTTCCGTGACAAAATGTTTCTGAAAGCTAATTCCGGTGTGTGTCTTCTTTCTGATATGTTGTCATTTGTTGTTGAGTGCCACAGAATAGAAACTGATAGGAGATGCTCAGTTAGGAAAAAAATAGTTTTAACATGGTGAGATAGCAAGCTTATATAAAATTGTTTGTGGAAAAAAACCCCAGTGCACTCATGGCGAATCAGCAGGTTTTTACTGTGATACAGAGACATATTTGCAAATGACTATAATTTGATGCTGTTCTTTCGCAGTTCAGAATTTGTCATCAAATGTTGCTGTAGGAGTACAGGTACATTGGCACCCTTGCAAATGATTTACCCTTTGTATGTTTTGTATGTTTTGTATATTGCTAATTAAGTTCTTTTCTGTAGCCGCCTAGTATTGTTTGACAATGGAATTATTTCTTCTGGCTTGTTTCTGCATGTCTTTCAAGTTGCCCCGGGCATGCCGGACATGGTTGATGTGCTTTGTGTTGGAAACCAAACATCTCAGATATTTCTCTTTTTTGAGGGTTACTTTGTAAATTAATTTATCACCTCAGAGAGTGATCTGTTTGTTCTTTTGCCTTTAGAACTCTTTATTTTGCCTTAATAGGTATTTCGACTGGTGTCAACTTGCCAGTTTGAACTTTTAAGTCAGTAATTCTTTTTCTACAGAACTGTTTAAACAGATATTTCAACTTCTTTGTGATGATTTCTTTCAGGTTTTTTTTCTCATCTATCTTTGTACTTCTGTTGCTTTGCTTTTGTACATGCAAATTTGAAAGACCTGGTTTATAGTCTTTTCCTTGAGTATAGCTTCTCCAAATGTGCTTGTCTGAATGCCAGTGTAGATACAACATTTAAGGTACTCCACTATTGCTCAGGAAAGGCCATGACCTGTCAGCATAATAATGAATCTAAGCCTTATACCATGTGAAGCCTATTCTTCAGTTCATTGTAATTTGAAATTATTAGTGTAGTGTTTTGTGGTCTTTGATTTTTCCCAGAAATGAAGTGTAGTCAATTCTACCATCAGCATCTCTGCATTTGTGGTCTGTGAATGGTTACTTTGTGTCTTGGCTACTTGCTCTGAGGAATTAAAAACATTAGGTGGGAGTAGTGTTGTGAACTTTGATACCAGCCACTCTACAAACTTGCTTTATTTTGGTTTTTGGAAACCTGGAAAATTTCATAAGGAAGCAAAATAACCTCCCCTGAAAAGTTACATTTAAGCCCTTTAGCTTTTAGTCTAAAATGTGTAAAGTTCCTTAAGTCCACAGGTTCCATATTAATAAAATAGATTGATTTTTCTGTATTCTGTAGCTTCAAAGTAAAAATGTCCAAAGCTCTTTATCTCTAGGAAACTTCTGAAATAGATCATGAAATAATATTGTATGGAAGTATTATATTAAAGAAGCTGAGTTACATGTACACAATATGTGCATACATAAAGTATATGTTAATTCAATTAATTTATTTCAACCTTAAAACTATTGTAATTCTTAGATGAAACGTCAACGTAGCCTCAGGCTCTTTAATGTATGAATGCCTGGAGAGGAGGAAAGAGGAAGAAACTATTGTTTGTATAGTTCTGGAGGAACATGACTTAAAATAAATTTCACAGGCTGTGAATTGTTAGGAACTTTCAGTTACATTTTATTGCTTTCTTTAAAGAGAGTTCAGTTCACTTATAGGGATAACATATATAAGTGTATCAGAGAGGCTTGTCAAAGTATGTGAGGATGAAAGATATTGAGTGGTATTTGCCAAAAATTGTAAAGGACTGAATCTTTGTTTACTTGAAATGTCAGAACCATATTAAAGGATAAAATAACTTGGGTTCATGATTCAGTAATGTAATATTTATGAGATGTACTGGCAGTTGAGTTTTAATAGCTTGAGTGAGCAGACTGTTGGAATGTTTGAGATTTAATTTCTAGAAGCAGTTTTTAATTTTTTTAGCACAGTGCAAATGGCATAATTTTGACCTACTCTTTTCCTGGTAATTGACATCTGTGGGAGCCGGTGTAAGTTATTAATCTTTTAGGGTGATCTATATGTGTCTCTTGCTTTCAT
>VYZV01021236.1:80150-98364 GCA_013401275.1 Pandion haliaetus | reverse complement strand
CTTCACTCCCGGATTCTCTACCTCCTCCCCAGCAGCGGCACAGGGGGTCAGGGAATGGGGCTTGCGGTCAGTTCATCACACGTCGTCTCTGCCGCTTCATCTTCCTCAGGGGCAGGACTCCTCACGCTTCCCCTACTCCAGCATGGGGTCCCTCCCATGGGAGACAGTCCTCCATGAGCTTCTCCAATGTGGGTCCTTCCCACGGGCTGCAGTTCTTTGTGAACTGCTCCAGCATGGGTTCCTTCCATGGCATGCAGTCCTTCAGGAACAGACTGCTCCAGCGTAGGTCTCCTGCAGGGTCACAAATCCTGCCAGAAAACCTGCTCCAACGTGGGCTCCCCTCTCTCCACAGGGTCACAGGTCCTGCCAGGAGCCTGCTCTAGCACAGGCTTCCCATGGGGTCACAGCCTCCTTCAGGCATCCATCTGCTCTGACATGGGGTCCTCCACGGGCTGCAGGTGGGCATCTGCTCCCCCACTCACCTCCATGGGCTGCAGGGGGACAGCCTGCTTCACCATGGTCTTTACCACGGGCTGCAGGGGAATCTCTGCTCTGGCGCCTGGAGCACCTCCTCCCGCTCCTTCTGCACTGACCTTGGTGTCTGCAGGGTTGTTTCTCTCACACATTCTCATTCCTCACTCTTCTGAGTGCTACTGGTGTCACGCAGGTTCCCCCCCCGCCCCCCTCCCCTCTTAAATATGTTATCACAGAGGCACTACCACCATGACTGACTGGCTTGGCCTTGGCCAGCAGCAGGTCCCTCTTGGAGCTGTCTGGCATTGGCTCTGTCAGACATAGGGGAAGCTTCTAGCAGCTTCTCACAGAAGCCTCCCCTGTAGCCACCCCCCCACCAAACCAAAACCTTGCCACACAAATCCAATACAGTTCTTCAGGTATAAGCTACAGGGACATATTTTGACTGTCTCTGTATTGAAAGAGTAAAATCCTTGCTCTTTGCTATTATCTGCAGTATTTCCTATCTACAATGTCTTTCCAACTTTAACCCTCTCAGTATCTCTTTTTTTGGCTTGTAATGCATAACTTTGCATGGTCTCATTCCATCAGCATTCTGTTCCATTTCACCTCCTTTATAGCTTTTCATGTGATCCAGTTCATCCTACGCCTCCCTTTGGCCTGTCCTCCCTTCATCCTAGACTAGTATCCTGCGTTCAGCTGGGATAGAGTTAATTTTCACAGGAACCTGGGAGGGGGCACAGCCAGGACAGCTGACCTGAGCTAGCCAAGGAGCTATTCCATACCATGTGACATCATGCTCAGTATATAAATGCGGAGCAGGTTGGGGGGTGCTCTCTGCTCTCAGTGAGGGAAGTGGCAGAGCGTCAGGTTCCGGGTGGTGAGCAGTTTCACTGTGCATCACTCGTTTTGTATATTCTTTTATTAGTACCATTGTTGTTGTTGTAAATTCTTTCCTTGTGTTGTCCCAGTAAACTGTCCTTGTCTCAACTCACAAGATTCCATTTTTTCTTTTCTCCTTTCTCCTTTCTGATTCTCCTCGCCATCCCACCAGAGGGGGGCGGGGAGGAATGAGCGAGCGGCTGCATGGTCTTTGTTACCGGCTGGGCTGAAACCACGACAACTAGAAACTTGGGGACTGAAGAAGGAACAACAGAGGCAGACCACACTTATTCCTGTAGCATTGGGAGTCTGGCAGGAAGCTGAAGTCTACACTGTTCTTTTCCTTGTCTCTTAGATCTGTCTTACGCAACTGTTAGATAGGCAAAGGTGGAGAAGGTAGACACTAAGGCATCCAGAAATCTTTCGCTTCCCTTCAGGGTCAGTTGGAGATGTAGAATTGGACTTCCTTATGGGAGTCAAGTGAGGAATGCATCAGTTGTTATAAAAGGACTTGAAAGGAGGAAAACTGTTACATGTTGCAGGTTTTGAAATTCTGTGTGTTCATGATCAAAATGGGACTGTTACCAGACTGTCTGACCTATGATAACTTCTGAAACTAGCAGAATGCTAGCAGGTCTTAATTGATTTTACAGATGCCTTTTTTTTTTTTTAGCCAAGAAGTAATACCAAATTTAGTTACTGTAGCTCTTTATTAAGAAAGTGGAATGAAATTTCTCAGCTGCTTTTAACTGCTTACTGCATCTCTAAACCAGCTAGTTTTCCATCTGACTCTGTATGTGATTAATTGCACTTAATCTGCTGTGTATGAAGGGAGTTTAATTGAGTTTATCCTGGCAGGAAGAAAGTCTGTTAATATGGATATTCTGAGTTCAGTGGGTTGTGCCCTTACACATTTCCT
Organism: Pandion haliaetus; assembly: GCA_013401275.1. Taxonomy (NCBI): domain Eukaryota; kingdom Metazoa; phylum Chordata; class Aves; order Accipitriformes; family Pandionidae; genus Pandion; species Pandion haliaetus. Next base: position 96,089 of record VYZV01021236.1, on the reverse strand, counting down.
CACAAATCTAATGAACAACTGTGTAAGGCTACTGTTTCCCAGGGAGCACATTTTTCCTTCTACATTGAGAGCCTGTCCATGTTTTCTGGCAGGTTGGTGCTCCATTGGATTAAATTTTAAAAGGCTGCTTTTCATTATTAAGCTTGGAGAACCAGGGACACTGATGATAGGTTAATCAGTGTTACAATTAAACAAACACAAATAGCCTGGTCTTGGGGTTCCTGAAAATAATTACGTGGAGCTGTTTCAGGTTTAGATGCATGAACTGAGTTTGTGGTGACTTGACCATTTGTTGGTTTTACCAATATATGAAAAGTGACTTTTTTTGGTGTGCTTTTTGTTTTATTTGCCTGCTGAGATTGTGCCTCAACTCATGTACAGAGTTCAGTGATGTGTTCAGCAGAATTAGGAGTTTCAGGTAGAGTTCTCAAGTAATTTAAAACTCCAATTCCCTGTCTCCAGGGTAACTAGCCATGGGGCACATCACTGGAAATTAGTCACTCGCGTCCTACTGTTTCTTTTCTCCCAGACTACTTCGAAACAGATCTTTAATTGCCAAAAAGACTTTGGGCTGGTTGCCTGTCTACAGGTGGCATAGGTATCCAAGGGTTGCACAAAGTAGATGAAAAAATGCCATTCTGTCTGCCCTGTTATAAAATAGGGATTCTTCTCTTTCCCTTACTCAGTCTGGTGTGAATCATGTCCCCATGTCAAAATTCTTGTTCAACTAACCCCAGCTTAAATGAGGACTCTTGAGGCAAACGAGTGTGCAGGCAGAACAGCAAGTATTGGTGTCTAGCAGTAAGGCTTAGTGATCTCCAAACTACTACAATTAGAGATGCAGCATTGATATGCTGAAAGTACTGTTCTTGACTATATTGCTTTTGTTTCTCATCTGTCAATTTCACTTCCTTTGACCAGTAAAGCCAGTAACCTGCCCTCCTGTTTTAATTGATGCTTGAAGATTATGCCAGTTTACATTGGGCATTGGGCTTGGCTTCATTTCTGGAATCTCTTTCAGTCTGGAGACTGTAGACAGGAAAAAGGAGTGAAGTAACTAAAGATAAGGGAAAAGTCAAGAAGTGCCCATGAGGGGAAAAAGAACCTAAGTGTAGTAGTGAGAAGGGTGTGCTCAGGAAGAGACATACTGAATGAAGAAACGAGAAGAGGATGTTCTGGGCAGTAGAAAGAAGAAAAAAAAAGTGAAGTGTTGGCCATTGAAAAACAACAGCGGACAGAATAGAAAAGGAGGAGGCGGTATGGATAGAAGAAGCAGAAAAGGAAGTGGTAAAAGGTGTAGTAAAGAAGCAAAGTAAGAGAAAGGAGAGAAAACGAGATGCAGAGGAAAAAAGATACTTGAAGGCATTAATGCATTGAATTGTGAAGGCAGCAAGCAAGTTTAGAAATGGGATTAAGGGGGAATCAAATTGGTGAAGAAAGATACCATCCCCTGTCTGAATTGTATGGTTCTCCACAAGGCCATTTTCTTCAAGCACTGCAGAAGGATGATCCCCTTTGTCTCCTCTGTCTTCCTGTGGCATCTTCAGTCAGCCTCAGTGTCTTCGATGTGCTAATTCCTCACTGCAGTTGTTTACAGTTGCTCTCAAGTTCTAGAAGAATGGCAGCTGTTGCCAGCAGTTGAAGAGAGTTAGCAGTTGTTTTGTGCAAGTGTTATGGCTGGTAATTCCTGGGTTTTCTCCTTCTACCTTGCAAGAATTAAACCACTGTTGATTAGAAGTGAGCTGCTGCTGACTACTTTTGTAACTCCCAAGGCAGTCATGACTTGCTGTTGGAGAAATGTAGCTTTATGAGAACAGTCGGCAGCAGTGATTCTATCTTTGGCTTTTGTAAAGCTAAACACACTAAAACCGAGCAGTCTAAAATCCTGGTTTATGTCCCTTTTTTTCTTAGCACTTTCACCCCCTTTTTGGTATTTGTCAAGAGACTTGCTTCTTCGAGGCAGTAACTGACAGCATGGGTGACAGAAATGTGTTTTGCCTGTCTTTCTGAAAGTGTGTGCTTTTGCGAAGACCTGATATTGTCACCGGTGTAATGTTCACATGTTGTGAAATGCCTCTGAGTGAGACCTGACCTCTTGGCCTGATGCTGATACTGTGCTCAGTACAGTGCATCTAAATATTGTTTGCCTCTACAAGGTTTAGTAATGAGCAGAAGATAAAGTACCTAGACATACACCTGTGTTTTATGTAATTAACACCTGCTGTCATGTGTGTTTGTTTATTTCTTGCCTCCAGAGACAGGAGTCAATGAAACCAAATATGTAAGTAATAGAAAAATTGTTATTGTGTGTGGTATATTTGTTTCTGAATTCAATGTCTCAAGAACAAAAAATAAAGTAATAAGAATAGCTGTAAGTTATTATAAAAGATAAACAAGACCAAGAGATCTGAAGAATTGTGGATTTAGCTTCTGGTCATAAATTAGGTCTTTTCTTGCCATGGAGAAGGTAAGGCCTTCATTCCAGTGTCTTCTGTAAAGTTTTTGCAAGATTTTGTGCCCTTTGTGTGACATGGCTGGTGATGACTCTTACTAAAGGCAGTTGATAAACTGACTGCTAGCGTGATAGATAATAGAAGTTCTCTTAGTTTTAATAGAGACTGTTATTTATTGTCTGTATTACTAACATTGTTAATGGTGTTAGCGACATGATGACTTCCAGACTGTGTCCTATTACAAAGTCTGCGCAGAGGTACTATTTTTGGTCATTAAACAGAGGGAACAGCAGTTTAAACTATTTCTTGCACATCTCTGTTAAAAGCACTGAGGCCTTCCATGTAACTTCCCAAGCATGATCTTTACTTTGAGATACAAAATGCAATTTGCATGTGTTGCATTAAAGGGTAAAGATGTTTGGCAGAAAATAAACCCCCTTGCATTCCAGCTTATCCTCAGACATCAGAGGGGCCAGGAGCAGCTAGGTTTAATTTCAGAGTGATGTCATATTCAACACTGTAAGTCCGGTCGCGTTCAATATGCTGAACTATCACGGTGATGGATGCACTTAATAGCGTGCTGTACTCTTGGCTTAGCCGTGTTCAATGCACAAGAATTACCAGATTTAGGGGGTTTGCTTGTGTTAACAAACTATCACGACTAGATTAATGAGCAGCACAGTTTATTAAAGCAACAGTGCAGATTCTTTTGGATTGCTGGTGATAAATACACTGTCTGCAAAGCACGTGCAAGTAATAATACAGTCGACTACAAGCACACTAAATTATGGAAAAACTCGATAGAGATTTCTAAGTTTCCTGGGTGTTATGGGTTTGTGTGGCGCGGTTTTCTTTGGTAGTGGGGCAGGGGGCTGCAGAGGTGGCCCCTTTAAGAAGCTGCTGAAAGCGTCCCTGGCGCCAAAATGTCGGACCCGCCTCTGGGAGGGGAGTGACGGTGGCAGCACCTCTGGGAGAACATATTTAAGAAGGGGAACCAGCAGTGTGGGGGTTGGGGAACGTGAGAGGAACATCTCTGCCGATACTGGAGTCAGTGAAGAAGGAGGGGGAGGAGGGGCGCCTGAGGAGGCTGATGGCTCTGCAGCCCGTGGTGAGAAGGCAGGCTGTCCCCCTGCAGCCCATGGAGGTCCATGGTGGAGCAGAGGCCCCCGAAGATGGCCGTGACTCCATGGTAAAAACCGCGCTGGAGCAGTGTGAGACTGGAGAGCAGCCTGCGGAAAGGACCCGCGCCAGGGAAGTTCGGGAAGAACTGAAGCCCGCGGAAAGGACCCACGTTGGAGAAGTTGGTGAAGGACTGTCTCCCGTGGGAGGGACCCCACGGTGGAGCAGGGGACGAGTGAGGAATCTTCCCCCTGAGGAAAGGAGCGGCAGAGACAAGGTGTGGGGAGCTGACTCAACCCCCATCCCCTGTTCCCCTGTGCCGCTGGGGGGAGGAGGGAGAGAGAACTGGGAATGGAGCTGAGCCAGGAAGGCAGGAGAGGTGGGGGGAAGTGTTCTGAGATTTGTTTTCCCTTCCTAATACCCTTGTGTTTTGTTTTTGATTTGATTTGTAGTAAATGAAATGGATTTTGTTTCTTCCCCAAGTTGAGCCTGTCTTTCGCCCATGACCATAAGTGGGGAGTGATCCCTCCCAGTCCTTGTCTCGACCCACGAGCCTGCCTTTTTATTTTCTCCTCATCCCAACGTGGCCAGGTGCGGGGGTGGGGGCTGAGTGAGCGGCTTCGTGGTGCTTTGTTAGTGACTGAGCTGAAACCACGACACTGGGGTATAACCAAGGGTTCAAATGTTACCCAATAGGCATCCCTATCGCGGGGAGAAGATAGGTTCAGCCCACTGACTGATCCCAGAAGTCAGCAATGTCCTCCCGACTTTTCTATAATGGTATCTCCCCTAATAGTCCCCCTCTCTTTGGGCCTTTTTATCCTTTTTTTTCTCTTTAGGTGGATCTTGAGTGACTCTAGTCATACGTACTTTGATTGGTATAAAATTCTTTTGTTTTGCTTTGAAAGGTATATGCTAGAAAAAATTCAGAGCACATGCTCAGTGAGGGGTGTTTGCACCTTGGAGGCAGGTAACTTTTGCGATGGAGGTGTGTTTTGGTATTATAATGAGATTATAACAAGCAAAGTTCACCCAGAGAACATGATTTAGCATGTCACTACTCCAGAACTGGGCACTTATAAATCAGAAGTAAGACAGAACCCCATTGTTTCACCTCCTTGCTTCAGTGGATTCAATGCAGGGACCTTCCATTCTCGTTCTAGTAGTTCCAGTTCCCTATCCCTGTGGTGATATCACAGAGCCTGGCCACAGTGTTTCCACTCCGCTCCACCTTCCATGTTGCTTCTCTTAGAGTCAGCATACCAAGCTCCCCTGGTGTTGCTAATATCTAAGGTTGCAGGTTATGTTGCTTAGGGAATTATTATGGAACAAATTTTTTGTATATCCACCGCATTCCACCCTGGAGGTTTACCTTCCCTTAAGAGGCGAGGGGGTGTCATATTGATAAGTCACCTCCAGCAATCATTCCATAGCATGGAATTCAAACTGTTACATTTCTGTTGGGTATATAGCCAAATTGTAATAGTTTGATAAATAAGTTCTAATAATTTTCCTGATGAAATAAATGGAGTTACTTATTTAGTTTGTAACTGATATATCTTGACATTCTCTGGTGAGTAAGGTAGAGGTTATCTCCAGTTCTGGTCATTAAAGAACCTGGGGCATGTTTCTAAAAAAGTCTTAGCAGGTGTTTGTTAGAATAGGCAACACCTTTTTTGTGTTATACATGCTGTTTTACTCTTCAAGCTGTTTCTGTAGCAACAATCATTTTTCCAGCATTGTTGTGGTTAACCCCAGCCAGCAACCAAGCGCCATGCAGCTGGTCACTCACCTCCCTTACAGTGGGATGAGGGAGACAATCAGAAGGGTAAAAGTGAGAAAGCTTGTGGGCTGAGGTAAAGACAGTTTAATAGGTAAAGCAAAAGCTGCACACGTGAGCAAAGCAGAACAAGGAAGTAATTCACCACTTCCCATCAGCAGGCAGGTGTTCATCCATCTCCAGGAAAGCAGGGCTCCATCATGCATAACAGTTATTTGGGAAGACAAAATGCCATCACTCCAAACGTCCCCCTTTCTTTCTTCTTTCCCCAGCTTTATATACTGAGCATGACGTCACATGGTCTGGAATATCCCTTTGGTCAGTTTGGGTCAGCTGTCCCAGCTGTGTCTCCTCCCAACTTCTTGTGAACTTCCAGCCTACTCGCTGATGGGGAGGTGTGAGCGACAGAAAAGGTCTTGACTCTGTGTAAGCACTGCTCAGCAGTAGCCAAAACATCCCTGTATTATCAACACTGTTTTCAACACAAATCCATAAATGTAGCCCCGTACTAGCTACTATGAAGAAAATTATGGCAGCCAAAACCAGCACAAGTATGAAAAGTTTCCTTCTCATCAGTGATTCTTCTGGTGATCTGTAAGCTCAAAACTATTTCCTCTGTAGTTCTGTAAAGCAGAACTTAGTTGACAATGACCTGAGAAATTAATTGGTAAATGCTTGTTCAGCATCTTTAAAATTGCCGGCAGGATATTAGTTAAGCTTTTATCCAAAACCAGTTAAAGAGAGCCCCATTTCCTTCATATGATGTGCATGAATTGGATGGAATTGGTGGTTTGAAGGTTCTGCATTTTACTAAGTATAGGAAGGGTGCAAATGTAGCTAGCCTGTTAGACTAATTAATTTTGAGTCTGTGAATGGAGTTGAACCAGGAACATAGGTGACTATAATATTTAAGACATTTGGATACTTGACCTCTCTCTACTAATCATTTCAATCAGCAGCAACATTTCTGCATTTCAGCAGCATGCATACCTACTTTTGACTTAATTGCACTGTTCTGAGAACAAAATAGACACAGCCCATACTAATAATTTTTTGCAAAAGGTAATGCATGAAAGGATTGGAGTCCTCAGAGTTAGCATTCAGAGCATGCTGGGCTGTGTGTCCTGTTGTGGTGTGATGATAGATTAGCATCTCAGAAATCCATATTAGCAAGCATAGGAAAACACTTTGATCAGCCAAAGTTTTTTTTTAATCTGTTTGCTGAGCAGTACAACATTGATGAAATACAAGATACTGAGGATCTCCACATGGCCTGAAGGAATACTCACATTTTCTGGATGGAGAGGACTTTGGTGCTGTTTCAATATATGATGTCATTGTGCATGAAAAACATCTGGTATATGAAGCAGAACCGACCTTCCACTTCTACTTGAAATAATTTCAGCATGTAAAATGGCCTGCTGAACTGAAATCTAATCACAGACTGCTTATTCCCTTGTCATGGATCAGAACCACAAGTTCAATCAGCAGTTTAGATAGTTCAGGGTCTAAGCTGAAGAAAATAATCCATATTAAGTTGAGGATAAGTCGTTATTGACATGGGAAGACTTGCCAATACCATTAAAATGGACAGCAATGGTTGCACTGTCAGCAGTGGAAAATGTTCAGAGTTAATTTCAAATTGAAATTGCAGAGCTTTCATCTGAACACCTGCTGTTTAGAATCAGAATATGAAACAGTAACTGTGATTACTTCCCCCCCACCCCAAAAGGCACCCAAACCTGAGCAGCTGTTACTCCTAAAATTAAGATTACGTTTAACCTCAGTTTAAAAGCAATAATACTAAGGGACATGGCTAGATTGCATACAGAGTTCCTAGGCGTCACTCTTTATAACGAAGTAAAATTACAGTTTGCTGATAGATCAGTGAGTAAATAGANAGTTGAGCAATGTTACTGTTCACTGTGAGGGACAGGAGGAGAGGCAAGAAATGTTGCTTTGGCTGCTACATTAAAAGGCTAGTTTTATGTAGACTTCCATGCTCGAAGTACCACATATCTTCAATGAGTATGACTAGATAAATTTATGTAGCATACATATAGCTGGTGTATGTGCTGGATATTGCAGTATAATGCAGGCTTTAGAAAGAAGTGCTCTTGATTCAGGAAATGTAAATAACATTGGTATGAACAGGGCTCTGTTTTTGCTGTTGCATGTGAGATCCTTCCTCTTTTAACTATTTGATGGGATTTGGGCATGCGTAGAAGGCTTTGAATTGGAGAGTGATAAAGTGTGACTTTTTCGTACAAGGAACTGAGATGGTGTATGTTTAGTTGCCTGAAGTAATTTCGTACTTTAGATTGTTTTCCCATATATTCAGTTTGTAAAATACAGGAGATGAGTAAGATGGCAGTTTTATGAAGTACTTAGCAATAAATGGGCACAAGATGTTATGCTGTAATCTTTCGTATTGATGTTAGATACTTTTCTGTTCCTGTTATCTGTAAGACTTTCTTAATAACATTGGCTGCTTCACTGCACAATTGTGATAGTGAAGGGAAAAATACATTCTGGTTTCTTTTACACCTTGTCTGGTCTTAATTACTGTGGTGAAAGTTAAGACTTTATGGAGTTATTCTTTGAGGAAATGAGATAAGAATTAGCCCTGGATCTTTTGGGGTTTTTTTATAGTCCAGTTTTGTTTTCCATCAGCTTCAGGTCACTAGGTAGTTTGGGTTTTGAGTGGGGAAAAAAGGGGAAGAAGAAGGATGAGGATCTTTATACACAATGATTAAAGCACTTTTATAATTTTTTTTTAGGTCAAATAATTTTTCTTTTTCCTGTCTTTCATAAAAGGCACTAGTTGCATGCAGGTGTTTAGAAAGCCTCACAACAATTTAATGAGAGTAATATAACTACCTTTATTTAAAAAAACAGAGATGCAGAAATTAAAGCAAGTTTCTGAAGGATCCCAATGATTTGGGGTACTTCTCACTTTTGAGTTCCTAATGAAAGAATACTTTGGAGCTGATTTTCTGAGGAGCTGATTGTGCCCAGGCTCCTATGGAAAGTTACTGGCTTTATGAGTTTTCTACTAGCCTTAGATTTCTGGTCTTGCAAGCAGTTCACATAGAGCTTAATACAGGATGTTTGAATGGTGTGCTGAAGAGAATTACTGAAGTTAGCTGCCCCCTGTGAATTGTAAGTGGTTATCCATTTTCATACCATCAAGAAATGCTGTGGGAACAGCACAAATGGTATCGTTGCCTGGAACTCAAGGTGTTGTGAAACCTCTTAGCCTTGGAAGAGTTGAGCAGTTGGGCGCAGGATGGCATCAGTATCAGCCAGCTTGGTGAGCGGATAGCTATCTTGTGCCATTTTCTCTGTGTGTTTCCTGTAGTAGGGTATGGCTTATTGGATTTTATTTTGGCTTATTTTATCCGACTGTTCCCAGTATCCATGTGGAAATTGTGATTTATGTTTGATATTTCCAGCCTCATTTACTGTGGGTAGAGTAGCCTTGTTGAGAAATGCACGTACAACAATAATTTGCAACAATAATCTGGGTACTCCCAGATAACTAGAATTTTTACATTGCATATGCAGGTAAAAGCAGCCTTACCTGGATTGTTGGATCATTTAATCTCTGAACATGTTGAGAACATGTGGTTGCCTACGGCCCTTCCAAATGAGTCTTTCTGTATTGTACCAACAAAGTAATGCTATCTATTGAACAGAAAACAAACAGAAGAATAATGAAACAAGACCAGCCTGGGATGTTTGTTCCCCATTTGCTTTTGCAAATGCTTGTGTTGATTCTAGGGCAAGAACTATGGCCTGAAACTAAATGAGGAAGAAAGTTTTCACTGGATGTTAAGAAATCACTCCTAAAAGGAAGAGCAATTAGTAAAATAAACAAGGTGGTCATGGAGGCATCATTATTGCAAGTAAACGATAGCTTTCCCTATAAAGATTGACAAGGTGCCACACAAAGAATACAGGCTGGACTCTGCTAGTGAGGGCATGCTGTGCCTGTCATTTTACCTCACAGATTAATTGTTTTCAGTGAAATTGCTCTATAGTCACATGTGCAAAATGGTATGACCTCATTCTGAAATCACACCGCAGTCTGTCAAATTCAGTTACTTTTTCAGATTAGCCAGTGAATCTCCTCTCCTATAATGTGCTTTCTGCCATTACATTTTAACTAATTAATCATAAATTTAAATCTCCATACAAAGTGAGTAATTCCAGGCCAGGAATGTACTGTTGCTCTGTTTTTAGTGTACTGCTATCCTTGATTAGTGAATAGCAAGTTCCTAAGCATGTAAGAAAAGCCATGGAATTGAAGCTAGATACATACTAAGTTATTTTGCTGAATCAGGACAATGCAGACAAAGAAAATTATCTTTGGAATAGGGAGTATGTTTTCTTTTGTGTGTATTACATTATAGGCATGAATAGCATACAACTGGTACCTTGAATAGCTTCTTACTAGGAAACAGAGGAGGGTAGAATTTCTTGTAGTAGTAGTAGCATGAATTTTGACTATAGAAACAGAAATGGCTGGAATAGATATTGGTCTTTTTGTAAGTAGAAGGTAAACATAACTTGTGCCAGCATTGCCAAGTTGTTTGCTGTATGTGTTTCTACTTAACTTTAGGTATTCTGATGATACACCTAGTCTTTTAGAAACCTTATCAAATATATTTCATGGTCTCATTGTTTTTAATACTTGAAGTACTCTGGTAATAATTACATTATCATGTCTCATAAGGATTCTGCTATTGTAGGTATGTCTGGTCATTTTGGAAAACGCCAGAAAATTTCACAGTATATGATCACAGGTTGAAACCATTTCATTCAAAACATTTCCTTTCATATTCTGTCAGGTAGTTGCCTTAAACTGTTAAAATGTTTTGGTTTAGTGAGTGCAGGCAGGGTCTGAGCTTCAGAAAAGATACTACCAAAATAGCATTCAAACTTTATTGGAAAACTATAGGTACTAGCTTCAGTGGGGAACCAGTTCACCCTGAAACAGTCTGCCTTGCCTCTGTAGGGCACGGTATGAGATGAAAGGCATGTTCCTCTGATACGTTTGGAAGGAGATCTAAAAAATGTCTCAAAGTTGAGTCACTCAAAATATTCAAAGGTAGCTGAAGGTGTGTTATCAGCATAAGTTTTGTCACTGGAATTATGAGGTACGGGACCTGGCTGATAGGACAAGATCTCTGGAAGGCCAGGTTTGCTCTTGCTGCAGCTGATGGAATGCTGAGGAGGGGGAGCATACAGAGCACGGACTACAGAAATTGCTTCCATAGTAGCTCTGACTCCATATATGCTAACTTTTACCGAGTAACAACGAGAAATCTGTCTCTCTAGGGCTTGGGCACAAATGCATTAGGCAGAGGAGTCAATGGGCATGTGCTGCGCCCAGAACCATGCTATTGCAAGTAGTTACTTATTTTGCCTACACCAAAGTTCAGGCCTGAACTTAACATCCCAAGTTTTCTTTGGTCAGCTTTTGCTGAAATGTGAGAAATACAAACTTGTCTTGTGTGAACTTAAGTCAGTCCTTAAAATAATGACTACCATTCAGTAAGATTCCATATTTTGGGATAGTGGAGGTTTCCTTGGGACAAAAAAATGGCAACAAAAATTTGGAAATAGGAAAGTGGTAAAGTGGCAGAGAAATAGAAACAGAATTTTATTTTTCTTTACAATGGTGAATAAAATATCCTTGTATGAAGAACTTAATTTTTTTAAGACTAGAACTTGACACCTTAGGACAAACACTGAAACAACTAAAGGGCCATTTTGAGAGGACATTCTGAAAATAATTAGTATCTCTTGCATTCTTTCAGTAACTTGAAAAACAGTCAATTTCTGCTTATATTCTTGTCAACAAAGAAGCAATTTACTTTTTGATATATTGAAAACATTCTGCACTTTAACCCTAGTGAAAAACTACTTTTATAACAGTATTATGACTCTCTGTTGTTTGAGTATGAAAGCTCATTTGTGGAATTCAATTAAAGAGACACAACCAGCAACTCCTGTAAACCCATTACAATAAAGATGGAATCATTAAGGACATGATCAGATATCATAATGTGGATCTAGGAGACAGACTGACAAGCTTTCAATTTTTCTGTGCAAATAGAAGTGTCATCAGGAAAGTATATCTGCTCACGTTTGTAATGGACTTAAGAGAATCTAGGAAGAATAATGTCAGGGAGGAGGAGCTGTTGCACGAGGAGGCTCTGCTACAGGAATCTAGCTCTGTAGTAAAGTCAGACCAATTAATTCTTTAAAGCAACCACCAAGGCCCATCCAAAGGTGATTACAAGACGGGCAGTAGTCTGAGTAGAGGAATATATATTGCCATTTCATTTTTAAAACTTTGAACTGAAACTGTATATAAATGCATTGAATGACAAGAAGAAAAAGAAAAAATTTTTTGAAGGAAGACCCTGTATTTGTGCATTTCTCATTAGTTCTACGTTTTGGACATTTGACATGTTTTTTGATATGTGCATGTATCAGGATTATCAGATAGTTTCAGCTGTAATACGCTGCAGGATAATGGCCCTTTCCTTCCATCCCTACTCCCTTCTTGTTTTGACTTTTCACAGGTATTTTTTCTCAATGGATCAGACTGCTTAACTGCTATGGAAAGTTCTTTCTGTTGTCTTCCTATGATTTTCTACAACTCACTGTTTTCTGTCCAATAATTGTGCTACAGTAATATGTCTGACTCCCTGGTATGGGATGCCGATAGGCTTACACTCGGCTTTTGTAGACCAGAGTATGATATACAAAACCAGCAAAATACATTTGTGTGTTGCACCTAGGGTCTGGTTTCTGGAACAAGAGTATCTGTAGTTCACAGTCCATTCCCTAAACCATGGCTTATTAAATGCTTTGACTGATGGGTAATAACCATCTCAAAGAAGGAGGAAGCTGAAAAGTCCATGTTTAAGAATATGTCCCAAGGCTTAATGTAGTAATTTGTTCTGTGTCAAATGAAGCTCAACTTTAAGGGGTTACTGAATTATGACTATTTCAGTTGGTTTGATGGGTGTTTAGATTGTTTGAGCTGCCATTTTTTAAGGTTACATTTGTTACAGGGTCTTCAGGACACTTCCAATATTAACTAACATCTACACCCAGTAGAGTTCATTTCATTTAAAACAATGTTACAGGGTCTTCAGGACACTTCCAATATTAACTAACATCTACACCCAGTAGAGTTCATTTCATTTAAAACAATATATAATGCAAAAAGTTGTCCAACACTCTTATGAAACTGGTAAATGTGTGTAAAACAGGGTCTTCGGCATTTTGTTTTGCAAGTGAATTATCCTGCTCTGCTATCCTCATCTTCAATAAATTACAATCATAGTGTAAGGGTCATTATAGACAAAGATAATAAAATAATAAAACTTCTGCCTTCCTGATAATGTTTTTCATATCAGGTGTTCTTTTTTCACCTTAGGGAACCTAAAAGATTGATCTCGTGAATGCAGTCTGGGGTCATACATTGTTTCGGCATGCTAGCATTGGTTTTCTAGCATGTATGATGTGTGGAAAAAGGTGGTTGACTTACTGTTTTTATTTTTCTCCTAATTAGATTGCTTTCTAATAGCTGCACATAATGCTGTAAAAGAGTGGAGGAACAAATTGGCTAGCCTTGAACTGTCATAACAGTGCCAAGCATTAAGAAGAGGGTCAAGAAAAAGCTTGTCTCTGCTAGAGGTATTGTTTCCCTTAAACAAGAAGAGGTAGAGAAGTACTGTCTTAAGTCTCCTTCTGTGTTGTTTGGGTTAAAATGTGAAGTTACATGGATTGATACAGCAAATGGTAGTTTGGAAAGTGAAATAACAGGCAGTATTATCCCCTTCCTTTTTATTTAAGCCTGCAGAAGGTTTTTTATTGGTTTAAGGCACCGAAAAAGGTCCCAAGCACATCCATTTTCTAGCAACAAAGTTTTAAGTTTATAAATTCACTTCGACAATCAGCTGCTTAGTGCTGATATTCCACTGCAGTGCTGTATTTGCAGAATACTAGTAACATTATCTGTGCTGCACAAGACACAAATACAAAGGGAATTTCTGCTCCAGTAAACTCCATCCCAGAAAGCGGACAAAGAAGGCCTTGACTTTTTGCATATCCCAGGGAAAGGAGGTGATTATAGATATAATTCCATATCATTAAATAATTTCTGGAAGACTTCCCTTTGCGCTTTCAGTTTTTAGTGATTTTGGTTAGCAGCTGCAACTTACAGAATATTTGGCAGTGTCTGGGGGTTTTTCAATGTGGTTTTGATAACCTCAGGCAGAGCGTAGAAGAGTTCACTTTTTTCTGGAACAAGTTATAGCCTTTTACTTTGATAGTTTCTTACTTCTAATAGTCACATTGAAATCAGTGAGGATTTCTTTGCCTGATGACTTAGATATTTTTTTTTTACGATAGTGTCTGTTCTTAAACTTCAGACGTTAAGGACATCTTTCAATTCAGTGCCCAGATTCTCTGAATGTTGAAGGACAAACAGTTCACTGAAAGAAGTCAAATTCCTTTTTTCTACTTGTACAGAATTGTGCTTTCATTGCTTTTGACAGATAATCCTATAGTGCCAACTGCAGGCTTGTGACTGTTGCTGTAGGGTTTGTGGTAGGAATAATGGGAGATAAATATAATCTCAAAGGACAAAGATGTGCAACACCCAGCCTGAAATGGACATTAACTATCTGTCTAGATTGCTGGTAAGCAATAATGCAGCTTCATAAAAACAGACTCTTGAAAAAAAGCCTGTGATATGGGTATACTGAGTCTACAACTGAGAGGGATGGATAGGAAGAGTCAGTATGGACAATTTTTGCTCTAGGGGTTTATTGTCTATGAAATTATTAAAACAAACTTAGTAAGTTAAAATGTACATGATAAAGCTGACCATCTTTAAATGAGTCACTAAATAACATCTTAATTGTTTTATGTTTCATATATGAATAACTCAGAATCTCAATGGGGCTCACCAATGGCAGAATATTTAAAACTCAGTGAGTAAATCTGTACTTGTTGAGTGTGATTGTTGCTGAAAGTTTCTAATCATAGAGGACATGAGGTAGAATCTGAAAAGAAAACCCATATGGGAACAGTAGGGGTTCATTTCTAATTCAAATGGATATTCCGCACTCTTGTACTGCAGCAAACTGAAATAATGAGAAATTAGGTGCCCTGAAAAGAGCTAACAGATTAGGAGAAGCTGCAGCACATGAGGAAAGAGAAAGTGATCTCTAAGCAGAATTAAGGAAAGAAAAACTTTTTTCAGAGGGAAAGGTATAGATTCAAGTACATATATCTAAAATACCAAAGCATGCAGTAGTTAGTAAAGGGGTAGTACTTTTTCTTCTGAAGATTATAGAGGTGTTTTCCAGAAAGTTTTCTGGTGTATATAAATTTGTTGACACATCAGCATGCCCAGAATAGGTAATTTTTAACAGCTTCACACTGTATGATGCCAAAAGTTCCTATATATTTTAATGGAAAATAGACAAAAGGGTGGAGAAACGCTTAAAATACAAGATGCTGTGTCATTAGCTTTAATAGAAACACACAAAAAATATGTGAAAAGAAGCACAATAAGAATACTGTAGGAAAAGAAATGCATAATTTGGGAACTGGAGATGTAGACAACACAAAGGTGTCATTTCTGGAAAACATGCCTATACCATGAAGAAAGGTGCTGTTTAAAAAAACATACGCAATGTGTATGCTCCTTTTACGCAACCTTCAAAAGCAGGTGAGGCTATATCAATAAAGAAAAAAGTCTGGAGAGGAGGGGTGTTCTTGGGCAGCATGTTGAGAGCAGACAGTGGTTGGCTGTATTGGGCGTGACTGCGTTGCAGTGACAGAAGCAAACTGGATACGGAGCTTGCTATTCAGGGAGGATGTGTGCTGTTCAGAGAGAGGGAAGGGGAAAGAAACGGAAACCATAGAAAGCCTTCAGTAGTCCTGCAGCATATCCATTTCTTGTGACAAGAAATAAAGAGATACCAGTAGGATGTTGTAGGTTAGTACATTCAGCAAACTTGAAAGGAATGGAGACAAACATTTTCTTAGGGTTTGGTAAATAGTCAGGGTTGAGACGTTGGGAGGGCGACACAGGGAGATCTAGAGAACCCTTTTGTTTGCTTAATTTAATTTTGGAAGAGAGATTTTCCTTGTTGGTGATAGACATTCAAGAGACATTCTCTTGGGGAAAAAAAGCAACCAACAAACTATTTACCCCTTCTGCTGTTTTGTGGAAGAAAAGTTGTTTGTTTTTTTTTTTTATTTTAACTTTTTTGTCTACCAGTCCACTGAGAACTTGACAGTTATCAGTACGGGAACACTAACAATTTGTTGACTTAATCTTTCACTGTATTTGTGCTTTATGTTGTATGTGCTTTTTTGGTGTTACAGGCTAGAGCTCCGGCTGACAGGCAGCTCGTATCAACAAAAGTGCCTGACATGAAGGCAGCAGCTAGGGAAATCTTGCTTATAGTGCCCTTCAGCTTGCTAAACCATTCGGTTTAGTGAGTTGGGAACTCTGGCAGTGAATTTGTATAGGCTTGTGGGATGAGG